>SDVV010041801.1:0-10400 GCA_016164225.1 Gammarus roeselii | reverse complement strand
TAGGGACACTGCTCGGCAAGTGAGGCTAGGGACACTGCTCGGCAAGTGAGGCTAGGGACACTGCTCGGCAAGTGAGGCTAGGGACACTGCTCGGCAAGTGAGGCTAGGGACACTGCTCGACAAGTGGGGCTAGGGTCACTTGATCTCATCTCTCTCCCTCTAGGCAACGGTTAGGTTCACGGGCCGAACTGAGTCACTGCCCAATCGGGGGGGGGGGCCTTGCGGGGTGAACGCACTTATTTCATTTAAAGCATGCTCTTCTTCATCTTGAATTTGCTTAACCTTTCACACACCGGTCCTGACTACTCTCCTTTCGGTTGGCAAATAACAGCCATGTTGCGCTTTTCTTTCATGCAACCTTTTTCTACGACTAGACCTTTTTCTTGTTTCATTTTTTTGCTGTTCTCATGCGTGAAATTCTCTACACCTAGTGTAGATCTCAAGCATGATATCCACGTTTTCCGTCTTCTTCATCTTTTCCCTCAGCAGGTGTTGGGGCGCACAGCCCCGGCACCTTAAGGACTACTGCGAATCCTTGGAGCTCTGAAGCAGGGTATGTTGCGTGTTAATCCTTCTCACGGCCATCCTGGCAGTGCTAGAACCATATGGCCTCAACACCTTAGGAGTTCCTATACCTTCTGTGGCCCTTCTAATCACCATTGACGTGCGCCGCCTAAAGGACATTGACTTTGCGCAGTAGTAAACCTAACACAAACAATGAAGGTATAAAAAACTACCTACTTGATGCAGAACTGTTAGCTGGTTTGACATTCGGTTTCCGCAGGACGATGGCTCCAGCGTGCGCTAGAAAGCCTCGTCATTTTATTCTAATCTCGTGTTAATAGCTGAGTCGGTTCTAATTGAAACCTTTAATCGTGTAGGACTCATCTTCCATCTTAATTTGAGTCACGTTTTCCTGCAATACCCTTCCAGCCTCATTCAACTCTGTAGCTAGCTGTCTTGGTCTTGAGACTGGTTCTTCAGGGATCTTTGATGCAAGCATATAATGTCAATTCAACTCAGTGCCTAAAGGTGTGTGGAGTCATGCTCATCACTGCGGGTACACCTTCTTCGTACAGCGAGATGGAATAGTTATCTCTTTCAAAAAGAAAAGAATCGATAGGTGTTCTGATGCTAAATATTTTTGTATCTAGAGAGAGGTTGTCAGACTTGCAGTTATAGAAAAAAGTTACGCGCGCCGTGATGCCTGCTGAGACGGCCTAGAATATTGCGGCCATGAGCTTCTAACCAAGAGGTCGACAGGGAGACATCATTGGACGTGTTGTGTTTCTGTGGAGTGTCAGGAAATTTGTTCAGAGCGGTCCAGAGTTTCGATGTTAGCAGTAAAGCGTGTATCAGGAGGGAGCGGGGCTAGTGCTTGGTTCCCTGTTGAAGCCAACTGAGACGAGGTTACGTTACGTCTCCCTGGCTGTTCAATCTCGAATTCACGGGAGTGGTCAGCAAAATGAACTCGAATGTATCGGGTTGAGATTTTCAGTTGTTTGAATCATAAGGTCAGAGTTGGCGGTTCAGTGAGTAGCTGTTCGTGAATGATAGGACTCAGGTGGCAGATACGAAGTGTTGGAGTTGCTAGTGTGTGTGAGAGGAGAGAGCTGCGAGTTAATGTGAGGAAAATTAAAATGAGATGTTCGAGGAAGGACGTCCCGAGCGGAATTGGTGCCCCTCAAAATGGAGAGTTATTGTAGAAAGTTCGGTGTTTTGTGTACCCGGGCTCTCTCGTGAAGAAGACTAGACCAGTAGAAACTGAGGTGAAATTTACAGTGAAAGAATAGTGTTATGTTATGGGTGTAATGCGGTGTAGAACATTAGTTACATAAGCAATATTAGGGATGTATGAAGGGGACTTATCTATAGGGGCTGAAACGTGAAGGGGAGAGTGAAAGAGTGAAGGTTAATCGTGTTCGAGTTGGAATGCATGAGGTATGGCTTGAGTGACGATGATGGATAGGATCAATAATGACGTTCGAATTACAACAAGGATGGCGAGGAAGTAGGACGACAGTAGATTCAGGTCTTTTGATTTGGGCACACGTTGAGGGTGGATGTTGGGAGATTAGTGCTTAGGGTGATGAAAGCTGACGTGAATGGGCATAGGCCTAGAAGGAGATCAAAGTTTGGATGGTGTGAAGCAGGCTTTAGGTAGGAGAGACATAAATGAATAGGTAACAAGAGTGTGCTACGGAAAGGCATAAGTGGAGAACGATTGTTAATGGAGGAATTTTGACCCGGCCCTGATGCGCTTAACCATTATCTTGGGCGTTTGTTGTCATTGTTGTTGCAAATCCTTAGTTCCTCGTACGGTGGAGGAAACACAGACGGCGCATAGCCCGGAAGCTCGGCAATTTTGTGTCGCAGCAGGGGTAAACCAGTGAAAGCTCTCGGGTCCTGCTGTTCACACTGATCTTGGACCTCACTCCTGGCCCGAAGTCTGTGTTGCAGGGTCTTGACCGGACTCTTCAGCGATGAAACGCTAAGCTTTGGTATGTGTGTGTGTGCACGAGAAGAGTGTAAGGTGCGTCTTGCCGTTGGCAACCCTTCTTCTCAGTGATTAGGCCTTGCGTCTGTATCTTTCAAAGCCTCTTCATCAACCACTCGCAGCATACAGTAAATCTCTACCCAGATCTTCAAAGCCTTTGTTGTCAGGCTCAGTCTGACCCCCCTCCCTCCTCCGGCACTCTTCAGGCTGCAAGTGTCCGCTGGCCCCAGTTTCGTCCGCCTTCACACCGAGACGCTGCTGGTAAGTTTACCCACTCCCGACTTCTCGATGCCCTACAACGTGATCTGCCTGGCCTGCACTGTGGTGGCTCTCGCCTTCGGACCCATACACAACATCACCACAAAGAGGTGAGCCTTTAGTTCATGCTCAACTGGGAGAGAGTTGCGAGAACTGTTTGCTAGCTTCAGGGTCGCTAATGAAGGATCCAGTTGCAACAGATCAGTCATGTTCCTTCACTTTTCACGGTCTGGTCGTCTTTATCCTTTCCTTGACGATAACACAGGAACCTGCGTGCTCTTATTTGCCTAGTCTTCTTGATGCTTTCAAGGTGTGAATTTGTCCAGTGCCAGAAGGACATTGACGCCAGCGCACATAAAAGCCTATTCAATCTAGTTTAATCAAGGTCTGAATTCCTTTACATAATTTGATGAGTGTTTTTTTTTTCAACACGAAAGGTACAGAGCCATGAAGCGTTTTCTGTATGTTCGAGTCACCTGTTGTTAATTTCAGATTAACTCTGAAGAAGGTAGAGAGCGGCAACTCCATGTTATCCTCTCTGGTGGCCAAGTTCAAGAGGCTACTCAGAATAAAAACCAAAGAAACAGAGGCCACCGTCGCGAGCAGCTCCGGCGGAGAAAAGGAAGTGTCCGACAGCCAGTCGCCCGGACTAGACTACGCTGACGGCGGTGATCGGCCAGAAGTGTCGGGATCATCAACAGGTGAGGAAGAAAAGGAGGGAGCGCTTGATGAGTGGGAAAAGGTGTGCGACGCAGTGCTGATACGTGTTTGTTTGCTCACATTTACTTCTATTGCTATCGCTGGTTCAACAACCAGCGACCACATCTACCAAACATCCTTACAGATATACAATTTCACGTGGATGAACGATCCTAGTGGGCGTGGACCAGACAGTGCTACCAGGGTTTACAATAGCGTGTGGTAACGTCGTAGCTTAGTTCCTTATCCAGCGTCAAGGACATTTATTATCATACTTTATGACTTGAGATGTTATTCATTCCGAGGAACTGGTGTGATTTCTGATTTCAGTGGAAATCGCGCAATGAGCCTTTCCATTTGGTGTATTACACTTTACTTTTTTCTCACCGAGTTTGGAGAAATTAGGAATTTTCTTTTCGGAGTTGGGTAGCGCTGCTAAATTGTTTCTACCGCCATATGGCGCTTTGATGTGTAACCGTAGTTTAAGGTCTTTAGCAACTGCCATCAAACCAGCGAGGAGTCCTCTAGCCTGCCAGCACCATTCTGACTCGTCGAGTGATAGATGAAAAGATACTGACACTAGAACGAATCCCCCAGGATGGAGGGTGGCCGACGAGAATGCGCATCACACATGCTCACACACACAACTTAGCCCTTTTGCGCTAAAGGTCCCGGCCGGAAACCTTACAACACACACTCACGTCGAGTGAGACAAATGAAATATCCGCATGGAAGAAGTGGGTGTCTATTCGTGCACTCCAAGTGTACTTCTACTAGTGATAACTAGGATCGTCCGCCACGTAAAGTCATATTATTGTGGAAAAACGTCAAACTCACCACACGAAGTCGGAGTCTACTACAAGGCTTTCTTAATATGTACCCTTCAAGTTCGGAAATGCGGCCGGGGACTGAGCGTTTCGTTAGGATGGGCAAGGAAATACTGGTAAGCAAGGCTACTCAAATTGCTGACGATTACAGGCTATACAGCCCTATTACCTCTGTGCTGGAAAGCGTGTTTTAGTTCCCGTGCCAAATAATAACTGACCTCTGCAGAGAATCCTCTAGATAGCACTGGTCGGTCCCTTATATATGCTACCACCTTGAACCGCACGTTTGCTTGCCTGAAATTTGGTCGTGTAAAGTAGATTAAAATCGATTAAGCCGGTGAAGCGGCTATCAAGAGTGAGGCACCCCGGCTCCTGGCGTAAACCGGCGGTCCGTTGAGGAGAAGGAACAAATCTCATTCAAGAGGGGCCACTATCGCCCTGGAGTAACAAAGACTAAGATCCCAACAGAAAAGAACGCCAGCCGCTCAAAGACGAACAGCACCACCTCAGTTAAAGACGACCAGACCAATGACCGTATCGCGGAGTTGACCTGAAGCGTGCACGAAATTAATAATTTACGAAACCAAGTGACCGCCCTTTCCGAGGAAGAAACTGAAGACTTCACCGCAGAATCCAGAACAATCGACGAACGTCTAACGAGACTAGAGGATCGCGATGTACCTTCTCAGATAAGCGGAGGGAAGAGAGACTCTCGCTTCTCTGAACCCTATTGTTAGGGTCGCTGAATAAACAAACTCAAAGTTACAGTTGAAGTACATCCGTCCTCCAACGATGCCAAACGAATTATATACACCTCTCGTTATACACCTACAACCGACCTCAGTGCTTTCGCTGAAGGTCTAGCTGATGAATACGGAGTTACCGAAGTCCGTCAAGCAACATGTATAAAATCACGTAGCGCAAGTTCTACTGCATACCAAGTTACCTTCCCAGGACACGCTGCGCCGGAATTCATAGTAATCCCCGGTGAATAAGGAAGGGCCAGAACCTACCCAGTTGCAACATGGACCCCAGTGTGCCAAAAATGCATTGAATTCGGCCACATCATCGCATACTGCCAGCCACAAACACCCCAACATTGTAAGAAAGCGCTGGCGAGCACGACAGGAAAGACTGCACAGCCCGCTACCCTAAATGCTACCACTGCTCATGCTACCAGGAGGCAGGCGACCGCAACTGCCCAGTATACATGGACCAAAAAGAAATAACAATCGCACAAAACGAACACAGAGTTATACGGAAACAAGCCTTCCAAATCTGGAAAGACGATAACCCAAACCGCCTCAATTATGCCAAAGCAGTCAAATCGACAATCCAACCAAACTCTTCCGACGACAACCACACATCATCAGAACAACATCGTAACAATACTCCAACACTCCTACCTGGCTGCAGTGCTTCCTCACTCAGTCCAGCGACCGCCCCTGCACCATAGACGCACAGTCCTAGAAATTATTTATGCGGTGACCAGGAGGACGACGAGATGGATACATCCCCCGCAGTCGACCACGCAGCAAGGCTACTACTATAAAAACAAAAAGGCAAAGAGATGAAGAAGCCTTCGATACCCAGGCGCCACTGAGCAAAATGATCAGTAACAACTCTCAAATAACGGCCCGCCAGGACAAAAAACTAGAACTACCTCCACCTGTCTCAAATGAGGCTCCGTTCCTGGAAAACCACTGCGAGGGACACGATCCCCCGTTGACAAACCCGACTCACGAACACGCCACCAGCGAGAACGATCACGGCCTCGCCACGGCGCTTATCTCGAAAAACTCATACGCGAGACCTCTATACCTCGCACTCCACACAACCAACCACGCAGATAAAAAAGGCTACCATAGAAAAAGAAGAGCGCACTCGCTTACAAAGCGAACACAAAGAGCACATACTCTCGTCTTCCCACAAAAGCACTCGCAGCCGCGACCGCAGCAACAACAGCAGACCACCTTCCACCGGAGGCGGACCCTCCCGTGAACACTCCCGTCCCGGAACCCCTAGGCAAACTCAAAAACGCGAGCACCACTAAAGCTCCAGCAAATCACGCGACCACTCTAGATCATCAAGGTCAGAGTGCGAACAGCCATCAAAATACTCCAGTGGAATTGTCAGGGACTCGGAAACAAGACGAATTACTATCCTTAATCGACACCCATAAACCTTAGGTGATAGGCCTCCAAGAGATCAAACGCCGAGAGATCGCCACCTTCAGAATCCCCCATTATATCATAAACCGCCACACCATCGTGACTGCTCACGGCGGAGTGGCACTTGTGATCCACCAAAGTGTACCTTACCTCCCCCTTCCCCTGAGGAAAGAACTCCAAGCTGTCGCCATAAAGACATGCATCTCAAGGCCACTATCAGTGGTATCCATCTACTTATCACGAAGCCATGACCTCTCGGAAGCACTAATGACCGAATTGCTAAACCAACTGCCCTCGCCAATACTCCTTCTTGGTGACTCACAACCTGGTCCTTCACAACGACGGATAACCCACCCGAATCACCCCCGAAAGTGAAACTGCCATCGATTTATCCATATGCTCTCCCACTCTGGCACCCCAACTCGTTTGGGGAGTTTTGCCTTCAACACAAGACAGCGACCATAACCCAGTCATCATATCGCTTCTTACCAACCAAGAAACCCTGCCCCACAAGATTAGATTAGAGTGAGTGACGAGGCTTTCTAGCGCGCTATAGTCATCGTCCTTTGGCGCCGAATGTCAAACCAGCAAACAGTACTGCATCAAGTTAGTCACAGTTTTTCTCCTTTTTCAATGTTCGAGTTAAGGTTTACTCCTGCGCAAAGTCAAAGTCCTTTACGCGACGAACGTTTATGGTATGTACGGGTGCCCCATGAGGTACAGAAACTCCCAAGTTGCTGAGGCCATACGGTCCCAGCACTTCCCTTGACGGCAATAAGAAGGAATAACACACTACCTACCTTGCTTCAGAGCCCAAAGGATCCGCAGTATTTCTTAAGGTGCGGCCTACGCGCTCCAACACCTGCTGAGGGGGAAGATGAAGGAGAGACGGAAAACGGGGATCCCATGCAAGAGATCTACACTAGGTAAAGAGAATTTCTCGCATGAGAACGGCAAGAATGGAAAGAAGAAGAAGGAATAGTCGTAGAAAAAAGTTGCATGAAAGAAAGAGCGCAATTTGGTTGTTGTTTGCCACCCGAAAGGATAACAGTTAGAACCGGTATGTGAATGTGCGCCTTAGACCATACACGTGAAACTTCACCTGGGCCAGACCGGGTACACATCAACATGATCAAGAATCTCCCATATGGCACCCGTGAGCACTTATTAAAAATGTTCAACACTCTGTATTCAAACTCATTTTTTCCCGATCAATGGCGGCTATCTATAATTATCCCAGAACTCAAACCCGGGAAATTCCACGGTGACCCACGTAACTATTGCCCCATCGCTCTTACCAGCGTTCTCAGCAAGACCATGGAAAGAATTAGACACGCGCCTTGTCGACTGCCTTGATATGCATGCAGGCCTTATCAGCATCCTGTGTGACGGCCGCAAGCGCCACTCTACGACGGACCACCTCGTATGACTGAAATCTGACCTTAGACAGGCATTTGTCCGAAGGGAACACGTAATTTCCATATTTTTCGACGTGGAAAAAGCATACGATACTACCTGGAAATATGGCATCATGAAGGATCTCCATCGCAAAGAGTTAACAGGTCACTTGCCACGTTACATCCACCAATTTTTGCAAAATCACACCTTCAGGGTTAAGGTCGGCGACACCCTGTCACCATATCCGCAAGAAATGGGCGTCCCCAAAGGAAGCGTCCTCAGTGTCACATACTCAAAATCGACCAAATAGCAGACATTCTCCCGCGCGACGAAAGATTGTTTTCATCACTATACGTGGACCACTTACAAATAAGCTACAGGCACCCTAGCCATCTAACAATTTAACAGACACATAAAGACACTAGGCCGCATCCAACAGAAAGGGGGGTGGCCGAGGGCAAGGCGCACCTCACACCCTCATACACTCACACAACTTAGCCCTTTTCAATCACAATTCAACAGCAACTCCAGAAATGTCTAAGCTTAGTCGGGATCTGGACCTCATTAAACGGATTCCGATTCTCGCCCTCTAAAACGATAAGCATGCACTCTACTCTTGTGCCCGGCTTACACCTAAAACCAGCCCCAACGCTGAACAACACTCTGCTAGCATACGAGGAATCAATAAAATTCCTCGGTCTTGTGTGGGACCTTAAACTCACGTGGCGACCTCGTATCACAGCCTTGGAGACTCGCTGCAAAAAGGCAACCGGACTTACCCTCTCTGTAACATCCTTGAAATTCGGAGCCGATGTCCGGACACCGGCATGACGTTATTCAGAACAATAATACGCGCGCGCATTGACTATGGAGCAATTGTTTACGGTTCAGCAGCCGAAACCAACCTTGAACCTCTCTCCACCCTAGTAAATAACGCCTTGCGTATCACAACCGGTGCGTTCCGTTCCCTACCCATCGAATCCCTGAACGTGCTTGCTAACGAGCTTCCCCTTCCGCTCCGGAGAGACAAACTCTCACTACAGTACTATTTCAAGACGAGGAGCTACATCAATAGCCCAGCACTCAGTGACGTCACCAACATTCTTGATAAACGCCTCATTGCGGCTGAGAAGAACATATGCCCACCCTTTTCTCTACGCGTGGACAACTTACTGACCTCGCTGAACATGAGTCGCAAAGCAATCAAGCCTTCATTCTCCTATCGACTTCTTCAAATCAACACACCAACGTGGATGATCAGCCCACCACTGGTCAACCTAGATTTGCAAACCTACCCTAAAGCAACAACCCCAACCAACACGTACCGCCGAGAATTCTCACGACTACTTGATGAACAGTACTCTGAGCACCGCCATATATACACTGACTGCTCCAAAACATCGGACGCAGTGGGAGCTGCCGCCGTAGGCGAAGGGACCTCGCGCTCGGCCACCCTGCACCAAGAGGCCTCTGTATCCTCTGCAGAGCTGCACGCACTCGAATTGGCCATCTCCATTACAAAACGGGACTACCTTCCCAAAAATGTTATATTTTCAGACAACCTGAGTGTTCTCACCCAGCTGAAAACTCTGCACTTTGACCACCCTGCCCTTAAAAAATGCAATACGACCTATTCACGATGTCCGAGACGGGCCAAGCGGTCGAGTTCTGCTGGATCCCTGGACACGCGCGAATAAGAGGAAACGAACCTGTTGATTCCCTCGCTAAACGGGTGTCTACCCAGCAAGAACAATTCATTTCCATACATTACTGAGACTGGAATTAAGTCATCAACTCGCGTATAACATCACAATGGAACGACTATTGGCAACTAAGTGGACAAAAGATGCTTGCAGTTAAACCATCCGTGGGAGAGTGGGACCCCAGGTTTTCTAATAGGGGAGACCTGGTGTTCATTAACCGTCTATGCACAGGACACACGTGAATAACCCACAATCACCTAATGGATGTAGACATGAGACTGGACACACCACCATGCCCCTGTTGCCACCAAGTGGCAATCAGCGTGAAACACTTACTTATGGATTGTGATGCACTCGTAGTAACCCGACGAGCTTTCTTGAGCCCCCGTGCAACCTACAACGCTAGCTCACAGAAACAAGATACACAAAAAAACTGATCTTTTTCGGAAAACACACAGGTTTATATGATACAGACACTAGGCCGCATCCCCCAGAAAGGGGGGTGGCCGACGGCAAGGCGCACCTCACACGCTCACACTCACACAACTTAGCCCTTTTGTGCTAAAGGGTCCGGCCGGTAGCCCCTCAACTTACACTCTGGGTCCCGAATGTACCGAGGAACCGTCGTCAGCAGCAGGGCCCGACAGTTTTCACTGGTTTACCCCCGCCGCGTCATAATGGCCGGGCCCCCCCCACCCACGACCATCCCGACAGCGGGCTGCCAAGGGCGGGAAAGCCCATCAGAGCAGCGTCAAAATCAACCATTCACAACCATTCTCCACTCACGCCTGTTCATTGCACTCTCTCTCGCCACCTCCACATTCATGTCTCTTCTTCCCAACGCCTG
>SDVV010041800.1:0-10400 GCA_016164225.1 Gammarus roeselii | reverse complement strand
GTGGTGTAATATTCGGCTCTGCAGCGAAGTGTAATATGCGTCTCTACAGCGTGGTGTAATATGCGTCAATGCAGCGTGGTGCAATATGCGGCTCTGCAGCGTGGTGTAATATGCATCTCTGCAGCCTGGTGTAATATGCGGCTCTGCTGCGTGGTGTAATATGCGGCTCTGCAGCGTGGTGTAATATGCATCTCGGCAGCGTGGTGTAATATGCGTCTCTGCAGCGTGGTGTAATATGCGTCCCTGCAGCGTGGTGTAATATGCGTCTCTGCAGCGTGGTGTAATATGCGGCTCTGCAGCGTGGTGTCGTATGCGTCTATACAGCGTGGTGTAATATGCGGCTCTGCAGCGTGTTGTGATATGCAGCTTTGCAGCGTGTTGTAATATGCAGCTTTGCAGCGTGCTGTAATATGCGTCTCTGCAGCGTGGTGTAATATGCGGCTCTGCAGCGTGATGTAATTTGCTTCTATGTAACGTGGTGTAATATGCGGCTCTGCAGTGTGGTGTAATTTGCGGATCTGCAGCGTGGTGTATTATGCGGCTCTGCAGCGTGGTGTAATATGTGTCTCTGCAGCGTGGTGTAATATGCGTCTCTGCAGTGTGGTGTAATATTCGGCTCTGCAGCGAAGTGTAATATGCGTCTCTACAGCGTGGTGTAATATGCGTCAATGCAGCGTGGTGCAATATGCGGCTCTGCAGCGTGGTGTAATATGCATCTCTGCAGCCTGGTGTAATATGCGGCTCTGCAGCGTGGTGTAATATGCGGCTCTGCAGCGTGGTGTAACATGCATCTCTGCAGCGTGGTGTAATATGCGTCTCTGCAGCGTGGTGTAATATGCGTCCCTGCAGCGTGGTGTAATATGCGTCTCTGCAGCGTGGTGTTATATGCGGCTCTGCAGCGTGGTGTAGTATGCGTCTATACAGCGTGGTGTAATATGCGGCTCTGCAGCGTGTTGTGATATGCAGCTTTGCAGCGTGTTGTAATATGCAGCTTTGCAGCGTGGGGTAATATGCGGCTCTGCAGCGTGGTGTAATATGCTTCATCTGCAGCGTGGTTTAATATGTTACACCTACAGCATGGTGTAATATGCTACACCTACGGCTTGGTGTATCATGCTACAGTCATCAGTAGGGCGAAGAATGCTGCTCTTGCAGCAGTGTGCAATCTTCTTAATATGCTACATATGCGGCGTTGTGTATATTCTACACATGCTGTGTGGTGTACTATGGTACACCTGCATCGTGGTTTAACGTTCTACACCCACTGCGTGGTGTAATATGATAAACCTGCAGTGTGGAGTCGGTTTCGCACATGTAGGGTGGTATGACATGCTACACCTGTAGAGTGGTGTAATATGCTTTTCCGGCAGCGTGGTGTAATCTACTACACCTGCAGCGTGGAGTAATACACCACACAGGAAGCGTGGTATAACATGCTACACGTGTAGAGTGGTGTAATATGCTATCCCGGCAGCGTGGTGTAATATGCTACACATGCAGCGTGGTGTGATGTGCTACACCTGTTGCGTGGTGTAGAATGCTATAATTTCAGAGTGATTTAATGTACTACACCTGCAACGTGGAATACTATACTGCACAGGTTTACAAGTGTAGGAAGACAACAACAGGCATATTGGCCGAAAATAGGTTGTCTTTTGATTGCACGAGGGTTAGTTCTGGAGTAGAACATCTAAGAGGCCTATTGGCCCAAATTCAGGTAGTGTGGTATGACATGCTACACCTGTAGAGTGGTGTAATATGGTACTCCGGCAGCTAGTGGTGTAATATGGTACTCCAGCAGTCATGTGTTTCACCTGTGCGTGGTGTAATGTGCTACAGCAGTCTTGAGCTGCCATATGCTAAACCTGTAGTGTGTTGTTACATTTTCTGTCGTAAAATTCAACTTTAATCGTGGTGTAAAATGCTCATCTGCAGCGTGATGTAAAATGTTCTCCTGCAGTGTGGTGAAATAAGCTCACCTGCAGCGTGATGTAAAATGTTCTCCTGCAGTGTGGTGAAATATGCTCACCTGCAGCGTGGTAAAATATGCTCACCTGCAGCGTAAAAAATATGCTCACCTGCAGCGTGGTGAAATATGTTCAACTGCAGCGTGGTAAAATATGCTCACCTGCAGCGTGGTGAAATATGCTCACCTGCAGCGTGGTGAAATATGCTCACATGCAGCGTGATGTAAAATGTTCTCCTGCAGTATGGTGAAATATACTCACCTGCAGCGTGATGAAAATGTTCTCCTGCTGTGTGGGGAGATATGCTCACCTGCAGCGTGATGTAGAATGTTCTCCTGCAGTGTGGTGAAATATGCTCACCTGCAGCGTGGAAAATATGCTCACGTGCAGCGTGATGTAAAATGTTCTCCTGCAGTGTGGTGAAATATGCTCACCTGTAGCGGGGAAAATATGCTCACCTGCAGCGTGGTGAAATATGCTCACCTGCAGCGTGATGTAAAATGTTCTCATGCAGTGTGGTGGAATATGCTCACCTGCAACGTGATGTCAAATGTTCTCCTGCAGTGTGGTGAAATATGCTCACCTGCAGCGTGGTGAAATATGCTCACATGTAGCGTTATGTAAAATGTTCTCCTGCAGTGTGGTGAAATATGCTCACTTGCAGCGTAATGGAAAATGTTCTCCTGCATTGTGGTGAAATATGCTCACATGCAGCGTGATGTAAAATGCTCTCCTGCAGTGTGGTGAAATATGCTCACATGCAGCGTGATGTAAAATGTTCTCTTGCAGTGTGGTAAAATAAGTCACCTGCAGCGTGGTGAAATATGTTCACATGCAGCGTGATGTAAAATGTTCTCCTGCAGTGTGGTGAAATATGCTCACCTGCGGCGTGGAAAATATGCTCACCTGCAGCGTGATGCAAAATGTTCTATAGTGTGGTGAAATATGCTCACCTGCAGCGTGGAAAATATACTCACCTGCAGTGTTGTGAAATATGTTCTCCTGCAGCGTGGTGAAATATGCTCACCTGCAGCGTGGTGAATATGCTCACATGCAGCGTGATGTAAAATGTTCTCCTGCAGTGTGGTGAAATATGCTCACATGCAGCTTGGTGAAATATGCTCACATGCAGCGTGATGTAAAATGTTCTCCTGCAATGAGGTGAAATATGCTCACGTGCGGCGTGGAAAATATGCTCACCTGCAGCGTGATGTAAAATGTTCTCCTGCAGTGTGGTGAAATATGCTCACCTGCAGCGTAGAAAATATGCTCATCTGCAGCGTGGTGAAATATGCTCACCTGCAGCGTGATGTAAAATGTTCTCCTGCAGTGTGGTGAAATATGTTCACCTGCAGCGTGGAAAATATGCTCACGTGCAGCGTGATGTAAAATGTTCTCCTGCAGTGTGGTGAAATATGCTCACATGCAGCGTGGTGAAATATGCTCACATGCAGCGTGATGTAAAATGTTCTGCAATGTGGTGAAATATGCTCACGTGCGGCGTGGAAAATATGCTCACCTGCAGCGTGATGTAAAATGTTCTCCTGCTTTGTGGTGAAATATGCTCACCTGCAGTGTAGAAAATATGCTCACCTGCAGCGTGGTGAAATATGCTCACCTGCAGCGTGATGTAAAATGTTCTCCTGCAGTGTGGTGAAATATGTTCACCTGCAGCGTGGAAAATATGCTCACGTGCAGCGTGATGTAAAATGTTCTCCTGCAGTGTGGTGAAATATGCTCACCTGTAGCGGAGGAAATATGTTCACCTGCAGCGTGGTGAAATATGCTCACCTGCAGCGTGATGTAAAATGTTCTCCTGCAGTGTGGTGCAATATGCTCACCTGCAGCGTGATGTAAAATGTTCTCCTACAGTGTGGGGAAATATGCTTGCCTGCAGCGTGATGTAAAATGTTCTCCTGCAGTGTAGTGAAATATGCTCATCTGTAGCGTGGTGAAATATGCTCGCATGCATCATGATGAAAAATGTTCTCCTGCAGTGTGGCAAAATATGCTCACTTGCGGCGTGGAAAATATGCTCACCTGCAGCGTGATGTAAAATGTTCTCCTGCAGTGTGGTGAAATATGCTCACCTGCAGCGTGATGTAAAATGTTCTCCTGCAGTGTGGTGAAATATGCTCACCTGCAGCGTAAAAAATATGCTCACCTGCAGCGTGGTGAAATATGTTCACCTGCAGCGTGGTAAAATATGCTAACCTGCAGCGTGGTGAAATATGCTCACCTGCAGCGTGGTGAAATATGCTCACATGCAGCGTGATGTAAAATGTTCTCCTGCAGTGTGGTGAAATATACTCACCTGCAGCGTGATGAAAATGTTCTCCTGCTGTGTGGGGAGATATGCTCACCTGCAGCGTGATGTGAAATGTTCCCCTGCAGCATGGAAAATATGTTCACGTGTAGCGTGATGTAAAATGTTCTCGTGCAGTGTGGTGAAATATGCTCACCTGTAGCGGGAAAAATATGCTCACCTGCAGCGTGGTGAAATATGCTCACCTGCAGCGTGATGTAAAATGTTCTCATGCAGTGTGGTGGAATATGCTCACCTGCAACATGATGTAAAATGTTCTCCTGCAGTGTGGTGAAATGCGCTCACCTGCAGCGTGGTGAAATATGCTCACATGTAGCGTGATGTAAAATGATCTCCTGCAGTGTGGTGAAATATGCTCACTTGCAGCGTGATGGAAAATGTTCTCCTGCATTGTGGTGAAATATACTCACATGCAGCGTGATGTAAAATGTTCTCCTGCAGTGTGGTGAAATATGCTCACATGCAGCGTGATGTAAAATGTTCTCCTGCAGTGTGGTAAAATATGTCACTTGCAGCGTGGTGAAATATGCTCACATGCAGCGTGATGTAAAATGTTTTCCTGCAGTTTGGTGAAATATGCTCACCTACGGCGTGGAAAACATGCTCACCTGCAGCGTGATGCAAAATGTTCTTCTATAGTGTGGTGAAATATGCTCACCTGCAGCGTGATGTAAAGTGTTCTCCTGCAGTGTGGTGAAATATGCTCACCTGCAGCGTGGTAAAATATGCTCACCTGCAGCGTAAAAAATACGCTCACCTGCACCGTGGTGAAATATGTTCACCTGCAGCGTGATAAAATATGCTCACCTGCAGCGTGGTGAAATATGCTCACCTGCAGCGTGGTGAAATATGCTCACATGCTGCGTGATGTAAAATGTTCTCCTGCAGTGTGGTGAAATTACTCACCTGCAGCGTGATGAAAATGTTCTCCTGCTGTGTGGGGAGATATGCTCACCTGCAGCGTGATGTAAAATGTTCTCCTGCAGTGAGGTGAAATATGCTCACCTGCAGCGTGGCGAAATATGCTCACCAGCAGCGTGTTGTAAAATGTTCTCATGCAGTGTGGTGAAACATGCTCACCTGCAACGTGATGTAAAATGTTCTCCTGCAGTGTGGTGAAATATGCTCACCTGCAGCGTGGTGAAATATGCTCACATGTAGCGTGATGTAAAATGCTCTCCTGCAGTGTGGTGAAATATGCTCACTTGCAGCGTGATGGAAAATGTTCTCCTGCATTTTGGTGAAATATGCTCACATGCAGCGTGATGTAAAATGTTCTCCTGCAGTGTGGTGAAATATGCTCACATGCAGCGTGATGTAAAATGTTCTCCTGCAGTGTGGTAAAATATGTCACTTGCAGCGTGGTGAAATATGCTCACATGCAGCGTGATGTAAAATGTTTTCCTGCAGTTTGGTGAAATATGCTCACCTGCGGCGTGGAAAACATGCTCACCTGCAACGTGATGCAAAACGTTCTCCTATAGTGTGGTGAAATATGCTCACCTGCAGCGTGATGTAAAGTGTTCTCCTGCAGTGTGGTGAAATATGCTCACCTGCAGCGTGGTAAAATATGCTCACATGCAGCGTGATGTAAAATGTTCTTTTGCAGTGTGGTGAAATTACTCACCTGCAGCGTGATGAAAATGTGCTCTTGCTGTGTGGGGAGATATGCTCACCTGCAGCGTGATGTAAAATGTTCTCCTGCAGTGTGGTGAAATATGCTCACCTGCAGCGTGGTGAAATATGCTCACCTGCAGCGTGTTGTAAAATGTTCTCATGCAGTGTGGTGAAACATGCTCACCTGCAACGTGATGTAAAATATACTCCTGCAGTTTGGTGAAATATGCTCACCTGCAGCGTGGTGAAATATGCTCACATGTAGCGTGATGTAAAATGTTCTCCTGCAGTGTGGGGAAATATGCTCACTTGCAGCGTGATGGAAAATGTTCTCCTGCATTGTGGTGAAATATGCTCACATGCAGCGTGATGTAAAATGTTCTCCTGCAGTGTGGTGAAATATGCTCACATGCAGCGTGATGTAAAATGTTCTCCTGCAGTGTGGTAAAATATGTCACCTGCAGCGTGGTGAAATATGCTCACATGCAGCGTGATGTAAAATGTTTTCCTGCAGTGTGGTGAAACATGCTCACCTGCAGCGTGGCGCAAAATGTTCTCCTATAGTGTGGTGAAATATGCTCACCTGCAGCGTAGAAAATATGCTCACCTGCAGTGTGGTGAAATATGTTCACCTGCAGCGTGGTGAAATATGCTCACCTGCAGCGTGGTGAAATATGCTCCCATGCAGCGTGATGTAAAATGTTCTCTTGCAGTGTGGTGAAATATGCTCACATGCAGCGTGATGTATAATGTTTTCCTGCAGTGTGGTAAAATATGTCACCTGCAGCGTGGTAAAATATGCTCACCTGCAGCGTAAAAGATATGTCCACCTGCAGCGTGGTGAAATATGTTTACCTGCAGCGTGGTAAAATATGCTCACCTGCAGCGTGGTGAAATATGCTCACCTGCAGTGTGGTGAAATATGATCACATGCAGCGTGATGTAAAATGTTCTCCTGCTGTGTGGTGAAATATGCTCACCTGCAGCGTGATGTAAAATGTTGTCCTGCTGTGTGGTGAGATGTGCTCACCTGCAGCGTGATGTAAAATGTTCTCCTGCAGTGTGGTGAAATATGCTCACCTGCAGCGTGTTGTAAAATGTTATTCTGCAGTGTAGTAAATATGCTCACTTGCAGCGTTGTAAAATATGCTCACCTGCAGCGTGACAAATGAGCACACCTGCAGCGTGGTGAAATATGCTCACCTGCAGCGTGGTGAAATATGCTCACATGCAGCGTGATGTAAAATGTTTTCCTGCAGTGTGGTGAAACATGCTCACCTGCGGCGTGGAAAATATGCTCACCTGCAGCGTGGTGCAAAATGTTCTCCTATAGTGTGGTGAAATATGCTCACCTGCAGCGTGGAAAATATGCTCACCTGCAGCGTGGTGAAATATGCTCACCTGCAACATGGTGAAATATGCTCAGCTGCAGCGTGGTGAAATATGCTCAGCTGCAGCGTGGTGAAAAATGCTCACCTGCAGCGGGAAATATTCTCAGCTGCAGTATGCTGAAATATGCTCACCTGCAGCGTGGTGAAATATGCTCAGCTGCAGCGTGGTGAAATATGCTCACCTGCAGCGTGGTGAAATATGCTCACCTGCAGCGTGGTGAAATATGCTCACCTGCAGCGTGGGGAAATATTCTCAGCCGCAGTATGCTGAAATATGCTCACCTGCAGCGTGGTGAAATATGCTCACCTGCAGCGTGGTGAAATAAGCTCACCTGAAGCTTGATGTAATATGCTTTACCTGCAGCTTGATGTAATATGCTACACCTGCAGATTGATGCAATATGCTACACCTGTAGCTTGATGTAATATGCTCTTCCTGCAGCTTGATGTAATATGCTACACCTGCAGCTTGATATAATATGCTACACCTGCAGCTTGATGTAATGTGCTACACCTGCAGCTTGATGTAATATGCTACACCTGCAGCTTGATGTAATATGCTACAACTGCAGCTTGATGTAATATGCTACACCTGCTGCTTGATGTAATATGCTACACCTGCAGCTTGATGTTAAATGCTACACCTGCAGCTTGATGTAATATGCTACATCTGCAGCTTGATGTAATATGCTACACCTGCAGCTTGATGTAATATGCTACACCTGCAGCTTGATGTAATATGCTACACCTGCAGTTTGATGTAATATGCTACACCTGATGGTGTAGCATATTACATGGTGTAGTGAATCTACCTTATGATCAGGGTAACATGTCTTGACATGAATGGTGTAGTGGGGTCTACCGTATGATCAGGGTAACATGTCTCGATATGAATGGTGTAGTGGGGTCTGCCGTATGATCAGGGTAACATGTCATGACATGAATGGTGTAGTGGGGTCTACCGTATGATCAGGGTAACAAGTCATGACATGATTGTTTTACTACATTCATTTAGTGAATTTGTATATTGTTTCCTTTGATTTTGCGCAAAGTTTACCTGATATGGCATGACAAGTTCTAATTCTAAGCAAAATTCATCCATAGCCACAGACAACGAACGGTACTGGATTTCGTTTGAGGTTAGAAGCCCTGCCATCAGTGGTTCCCACGTCTGGAACATGCCAAATCACGCGCCATTCTGCTGTAGTTAAGTCCAGGACCTTTTCCTTGATCTTCCCTTTAAAGAATTGATAGCGTCGATCAAACGTCACTCAGTAACGGTCACTTACGAGGACAGTGGCCCTAATAATAACTAGGCTGACGACCACTGGCTATAGCTCAGTGTCAGGGCATCCTGCACTAACCTATCACTGTATAGGTAGCAGGTGCTGCTGCTACCGTTGTGGCTTGACAAGTTTATTAACCTCAGAAATGGGCGTAGCGGGCAATATACATGTTGTTACCGTAGCGTATTAGAAAACCATGTCTGGAGTGTAATGTTCCCTCTGATTAACAGGAATACACACACGATCACATGATTAGATATTCGCTACACTTGAATTCACACACGATCACATGATTAGATAGGCGCTACACTTGGATACACACACGATCACACGATTAGATAGGCGCTACACTTGGATAAACACACCATCACATGATTGGATAGGCGCTACACTTGGATACACACACGATCACATGATTGGATAGGCGTTACACTTGGATACACACACGATCACATGATTGGATAGGCGCTACACTTGGATACACACACGATCACACGGTTATATAGGCGCTACACTTGGATACACACACGATCACATGATTAGATAGGCGCTACACTTGGATACACACACGATCACATGATTGGATAGGCGCTACACTTGGATACACACACGATGACACGGTTATATAGGCGCTACACTTGGATACACACACGATCACATGATTAGATAGGCGCTACACTTGGATACACAAACGATCGCACGGTTATATAGGCGCTACACTTGGATACACACACGATCACATGATTAGATATGCGCTACACTTGGATACACACATGATCGCATGGTTATATAGGCGCTACACTTGGATACACACGATCACATGATTAGATAGGCGCTACACTTTGATACAAACACGATCACAGGTTTTATAGGCGCTACATTTGGATACACACACGATCGCGCGGTTATGTAGGCACTACACTTGGATACACACACGATCACACGGTTATATAGGCGCTACACTTGGATACACACACGGTCGCACGGTTATATAGTCGCTACTCTTGGATACACACACGATCACACGGTTATGTAGGCGCTACACTTGGATACACACGATCACACGGTTATATAGACGTTACACTTGAGGAAACTTCCTTCACTCAAAACACAATACGATTTCACTTAAAAACAAATATCCAGATAGCAAGATATTTACAACTAGAGCTAGAGACACGCAACCTGTGATACTGTAGATAGCTTCATTTGCGTGCTTTACAGATTTAATCCCTGTTGTATTGCCACCTACCGTGCTCTAACCTGATCCCTGTTGTATTGCAACCTACCGTGCTCTAACCTGATCCTGTTGTATTGCCACCTACCGTGCTCTAACCTGATCCCTGTTGTATTGCTACCTACCGTGCTCTAACCTGATCCCTGTTGTATTGCCACCTACCGTGCTCTAACCTGACCCCTGTTGTATTGCTACCTACCGTGCTCTAACCTGATTCTTGTCGTACTGCTACCTACCGTGCTCTAACCTGATCCCTGTTGTATTGCTACCTACCGTGCTCTAATTTGATCCCTGTTGTATTGCTACCTACCGTGCTCTAACCTAATCCCTGTTGTATTGCTACCTGCCGTGCTCTAACCTGATCCTTGTCGTATTGCTACCTACCGTGCTCTAACCTGATCCCTGTTTTATTGCTCCCTACCGTGCTCTAACCTGATCCCTGTTGTATTGCTACCTACCGTGCTCTAACCTGATCCCTGTTGTATTGCTACCTACCGTGCTCTAACCTGATCCCTGTTGTATTGCCCCCTACCGTGCTCTAACCTGATCCCTGTCGTATTGCTACCTACCGTGCTCTAA
>SDVV010041799.1:0-10401 GCA_016164225.1 Gammarus roeselii | reverse complement strand
TCAATATCGAACGACGTGGAAATGATACCAAGGTTGAAAAATTCATCATGAATGTGTCCGAAAATCAAAATTCATGCCAGCGGGAACTGTGTGGAGTCTTGACTTAGAATACTGCATGTAAATTATTATGTAACTGTTAGATTTAATATCAATAAAAATTATCTAATAAATGTATGCTATCAATATCCCCAAACATCCACAGGACCAGCATTGAAATGCATAAATGCAACATGACACACAATGGAATTGCAATACAGTATGCCCAGCATTGAAATGCAAATACTTATATGTAAATAAAAAATATACAACCTACCTACAAACTATTAACATATATTAGCTGTCCGTTCATCAGAATGAGTCAACTGTTCTCTCCGCGCTGCCCGCTTTCAGCTACCCTCCGCGCCGCCCACCTTCCGCAGCTGACTCTGGTCAACCCTAGCCCCACCGCTAATTACACACTATCTTATTCCTTCGCATCCGAGTTTGGACGTCATTATAGCTACTCCAATCTAACGTTATCGTTTAACGATCTATTGGTTGTCGCCGATAGTCATCGGTCATCGATTTGGCGATAACAACACACGATAATAGACGATTATGATTTAATTTACGTCTAAGTGTATTCCCGATTGTCTGATGTTACCGATGATTATATCATACAATTGTCGTATCGCAATACACAGTAACTTGCGTCGAACGTTCATCTATATATATATGATCAGTGATGGAACGTTTTGGATACACATTATATAAATCTCATTTTGTCATATAGTTAAAAACTGATTATTGTACTATCGAACATCGTTCAGCAAAGCACCGATTTTTTGTCGTTCAAGGTCGAGCAGCATTAAGCGAAGCTTAGATATTTGTCGTTTATGGTCGAACACCGTCCGCGCGTCGATGTAAAAACATCCCATGTGATAAAATTATTTGTAAACGATTATTATCTATCTATAAATGTGTCCACCAAGCGAGAACCTCCTAACGTGGATGCCAGCAACCGCCAGCTACAAACAATTGAGCGACTTGAAAAGAGACGCTTTAAAATTGAAGAAATCATTGATCACCCCGAAACCTTGGTTAATATTAGTTTAAATCAAATAATGAACACTAGAAGGCCTAAGGCGTTGCGGCAATCCAATAAAGCAAAAAATGCTCAAGTCCTCCAATTCCCAGTTTGGTCACTGTAACGTTAGTGGCAATTAATCATGTTCTTGAATCACGAGTTTCTCAAATGAAGTAAATGATTGGACCCATTTATGGAGTGGGGTTACAAAGTGAAACTGACAAATCTGGCTCTGTAATGCATCATCCTTTACCGCAGTCGTCCATTAGTATCGATAGTCATCGGCCATCGACTATGACAACATCAATTCACCGCTAAATTATCGACTGTAATCAACGATGATCATTCGTTTTAAGTCTAAATGACGTCACAAATATGCCGCTCCCCCCATGGTAATATCAATGCAATTTACCAACGTTTTGCATGGTAATTTGCGTCGAGCATTCGACTGAATGATTCGACTGAAATATATGACACATAAAGTATATACTTCCCGCTTCGACACGCCACTAAACGGTATTGTTCAATCGATCATCGTTGTTCAAATTAGGACAGCGTCTAAGAGTTACATTTTAAAAATATAGGGTAGGTAAACCAAACAATTCATTTTGAATATTTTTTGGGGAGGTTGGTAATGAAATTTCAGCCGCTACATTATTTCCCATATTTATATCTTGTTCTTTGCAAAACAGCGCCAACCGAAGAACGAATATTTTTTCACCCCTGATCACATCCCTATCAACGCAGACTGTTTCAAAAGGAACTTCTCATTCATTCTTTTGTCTTCGGTAGATCATATAATTGAGGCGATCAATATGCAACCGTACAAGTCAGTTCAGGGTAGACTATGTACACTGTGGTGACAAAAAACCTGCCAAATTCTGTTCCATTTCCATTTATCACAATATCACTTTCCTTCAATTTTCTGACTGAGGACACAGTAGTTTATTTCAGAATAACAAGACTCGCCAAATTCCGTGGATCTGATGAATAACTAGGTAACTTTTATGTCCGGCTCTGTGAGCACATAAGATATTCATCGGATATTTCCACGCACGCTGATAATACCGACCAGTAGTCAATGTTTTCATTGTTCATCAGACAACGAGTCGTATAACGTGGATCTCCTTTACTTCTCCCTGACATCAATTGATCCTTTATAATTCAAACTCAATAATGAACACCGTTATTATGTTTCTTATAAACAGTTTGAAACAATCTTACTGTCAATGAAACTGTCGTGTTTGAATCCAACACTACGGTCTATTAACTCCATCAGACGCGTTTCACCTTGTTTTCTGGGTTCACCGTGAACGGTTACCCTCACCACGAATTTGGTTACGTTCACGTCCGAAAGCGACACAAAAACTGTGAGCTTACGAATTCCCGCCCGCTGATGAACGGATCAATCAAAACATAAACGCACGTTGCGGATTAGCATTTTATGCTATGGACCCAGAAATAGTTTCTTTAGTTTATTCAAACTTTGTTATATTGTTTTTCGATTACGTAACATACTCGGTGTTCATAGTTAACCCTCACATTAGCATTTATAGACCGGTAATTTCGGGGTCACGAAAATTAGCTCGGGCGGGGTGACGTCGGTGAACTGTGCCGTATTGCATTTCCAACCCCGGATTTGTTCAGTGTAAGGCGAGACGATCTTGAAGAGTTGAGTGACACACCTGACCCCAAGGCGCATATGGCGAAACGCCTCAGTGCTGGCATGTTGCCGCCAAAACAGAACTTTGGTTATCACTTTTACGGATATATTTCCGCTCGAACAATATGGGGAAGGCAGTAACGAAAGTTATATTAATTACAATGTGTTATGTTGGTGCTTGACATGACAGTGGCTATTGCTTATACGAAACGTAAGCGCAGGATCCAGGATAAGATGAGGATAAGATTTAGGGTCAAGAAGACAGTGTATGTCATAGTAGCAGACGACATAAACAAACAGAAAACGGGAGTATCATGAAATAAATTTCTATGGTGCACTAATATAAACTCTGAATAATAGACTATCAACACAGTAACAAATAATACTAACAACTTAAGTTTATCTCAACACAACGTCAAAGATTTGGAATGCGATTTATAAAATTCAGACCATTTGAATATATTGATGATGGTTGCAAGGAATATAACTCATTATATACATACAGTTAAAGACCTTAGATGTTTTGATATTGATGAATCAGTTTTTCGCACAATTGTTTGTCTGAAATTTTAAATAATGCTTCTCATCAAGATCAAGAGGAATGTAATCATATATTATGCCATCTAGTAACTTATATAGGCTAATTAATGACTGTGAATAGTAATTAATCGGTAATGAGCGTGAAAAATATAACAAGCTGAAATATAAAATCAGGTTATTACAGTAAACTACAATAGGAAGGACATTGAATAGCTGGTGACAGTGCAACCCAACATATAACAAATGTACGTCTTCATGAACAATTTTGTAAATTTTAAAAAAGGGAGCATTTCATTTTTCTTTGTCAATCTAAGTTTAATCATCGTCGGATGTTGTCGCTTATTGAACAGTCTGTTTCGGTCGATTGTCTAAGATCAATTATCGTTGAACCGTCTTCTATCGCCGGATACACGATGACAATCTACGTAAAGCCCGTATCGTCAGTTGACCGACGCTAATATCCGAAAACCGACGATATGCTCATGATCGACAGTCTAAAGTGTTTGACTGGGTAGTGATGTCGCTAGCCTGCTACACCATTACAGGTGATTCACTTATTGTTTAGCCTGTCATTATGTCTTAATAGCCAAAGCCAAAAAGTTGCTTCCGTGTTCCTCTCCTCTTGTTGTTTTAAGAAAGTGAAGGTGACCGGGTACGATGATCCGGATACATTGTTAGAAAAAAAACTTTGTCTACGTGAAACCCTCGTAAATGTTGTCATGAAGCTGACTGAGTTACGAGCTTGCCTCGTAAACGGCCAGCTACGGTACAATTCGTAATGTAGTCTGTTTCTGTTCGAGCGTTTCCTAATTTATTCAACCAAAACTACACTTCTTCCCTGCTAGAAAGTAATATACTGTGTCATCTTCATAAAAAATCTCTCAAATGAATGCCCAACAGATATTTCCAATCAGGATTATGGTCGACGTTTTTTAGTGCGGGTGACCGTACAGCATCGTAACACAGGTCAACTTATCTTCACAGTTGCCTGGCAACTCGTAAATTTTACGTAAAATTGAAAACAGTGTGGAACCGGATAGTGAACTCTAATCCGGGCAGTGCATCGAATACGGTTTGCTGAGGGCGATTGCATCTGGTAATCATGCATTTTCCATTGTTGCGAGATGGTTATGGCGGTCTATTGCCATAGTCAACTGTTGTACTTTCTGCTGACCAGAGGATAGTGGTATTGATGGCCCAACCATGTGTAGGGAATAGACCCTATATGCCTGGCCAAGAGAAGAAGAATTGTGTATATGTTTTTGGACCAACTAATCTAGCATTGCGGTTAAGGTTTTGAAGTACTGGAATGTTGGTTAGGCGGTCTCTTGACCCCTTCTCCCCTCCCCTCTTCGACGTGAAGTGAAAAATTTAACACATCTGCTACCCTAGTTGTGTTTCTCTGTCGTTATAGAGCAGATAAACAAAGGTATTCCTCTTGTTCGGGAGTAAACCATTATAAGGCTAATATAGCATTGAAAATAAGTAATTTCTAGGGTATGGTAAAGTAATATGTTTTTTAATTTGGAATATGAGTCTACGATGTTAGTAGTTCTGAAGTAAACTGTTTTCTGGTTGGATGTACTTATGTAGAAGTGTGTGTGCTTGTTGTCGCTAGGGGCTGCGCGGGTTCGGAGTGCGGTCGACCGCTTTCGTGAGACGAGCCTGTGGCACAGTCAGTGTGTTTTCGCATTGCGTTGGCATGGGTTATACGTGCCTGAGTGCCCTAGGACCTCTCCACCGGAATATGGCTACTCAACCCATATCAACGAATCTTCAGAAAGGACGGTTTGGACTAGATTAAGTAGATGTTTTGCTTACAATTAATTAGATAGAAACTAACACCCCAGTTTGGTAGAAAACGTAGATATGTAGATAGTTTCTAAGCATTTTAGCTACACAGTGACCAAAGTGACGATTCTAGAAGCCCCATCAACAGCATCGGCGAAACGCCATGATAAAAAGTATATTCATATCGTAAAGGTCTCAAAGGTGTGTTCTAAATATGTATCTGATTCATTCAACGTTTTATGGTGTGTTTTAGTGTATTGCAAAAATGTCAATGACGTGTTAAATCCTAAGAGAAAGAAAATGTCCCCTGTACCATGTCCAGGGCGGGATGGTGACTCGTTTCGATGGTTCATACTAGTCCAGGGAACGACGTTGACTAGTTACGATATTCCAACTTTGTCCAGGTATCGATGGTGGCCAGTTCCGACGGTCCCCTCTGGTCCAGGTCGCAATGGTGTCCAGTTGCTATGGTCTATTCTAGTCCAGATCGCGATAGCAGCCAGTTTCAATCATTTCCCATTGTCAGATTTGGTCTATTTTGCTGGTTCATGAATCGTTTTCCAGGACGCGATGGCAGCCAGTCTTGATGATTCCCAATCAGGCAGGACGCAATGGTGACCTGATTCGATGGTCCAGTTCCTGTCATCAATCCAGTCCGAGTTAGAGGCAGTAGTACAACCCGTGTAAACGAAAACGAAAGTCTTGGCTCCGACACAAGACCTCAGAGTAGAAACAAAATAAGTCAAGCAAATCAAGTCAATGTGACTAACGGTACTCTAAAAAAATGTTACTACGTGAACGCTAGAAGTCTCAGAGACAAAATCGAAGAACTAGGTATCCTTGCATTGAATGAAAGTATCGACATAATAGCAATCACAGAATCGTGAATGAAATTGAGCACCAGGCATTATTTAGGCGAATTTACTCTTCCCGGTTACTCACTATTTCACAAAGATAGACAAGGCCGAGAGGGCGGATGAGTGCTGTTTCGCCATTCCAAACAACAGGCACGACATAGTATCAATCCAAGTAATCGGTAAACATATAAAATGTCAAATCACTCTCGTCTATCGCCCCTTAAAAGCAAGGTTGCAGATGATATCGATCTTTTCAACACCCTAGCCGATTTTGTCACAACACAACACAGTATTGTGCTTGGCAACTTCAATATCCCTGACATTGATTGGGAATCAGACGAATGTACTGCCACCGGCCAACGTCTGATTGATTTTGCAGACGATCAGTTCATGACCCAAATGGTGAAGACACCTACAAGAGGTAGCAACATTCTTGATCTCCTATTTAGTGCAAGCGACTCTCATGTCATGAACGTCGGAGTTGGCGAACCACTCGGAACTAGTGACCACAACTGTATACGTTTTTTGGTAGAGCTCGAGTTGAAAACACCAACAAGCTGTGAAAAAGTCCCTAACTTCAGATTAGCTCATATTGATGGCTTAAGAGAGTCAATAACGTCAGCAAATATAACCCTCGGACAAGTTGTCAATCAATCGCTTGACTATTTCTTGACTGCGCTTAAAAATATCGAACATGAGCAAATCCCGCGCAAAAATAGGCGAACAACAGCCTCTCAGCCTAAGTACTGGAAAGGAGAATTGCAGCGCCTTCATTCACGAAAGCAAACAAAGCATTCGATAAAGCAAAGACATCCATATGATGACGTAGCCAAAAATGAATACAAAATTAGCAGACGAGATCTAAAGAGGGTTCTGAAACGCAAGAAGAAAGATTATGAAAATGAAATTGCTGCCAATGCCAAAACTAATCCGAAACAATTTTTTGGTTATATTTCCAGTCCAAAAAACTAAAAATTTGTAATAGGTCCTCTTGAGAACGATGTTGGTGAGCTAGAAACGGACGACACCAAGATGAGTGTTCTACTTAATGAATACTTTTGCTCTGTATTTACGGTAGTGCATAAGGATATTCTTAATCCTGCGGATATCATAGCGGCAAAACAAATTGAAACCCTCACCACAGTGAACTTTTCCCCCGCCGAATTCCATAAATATATAGATAAATTGAAAGTCACCAAATCTCCAGGTCCAGACCAAATTCATCCTAGAATTCTAAAAGAGACTAGAAACGAAATCGCCGAACATTTATCAAACATTTTACCCAATTTCTCACAAACGACACCTGCGTCTCTAAATGAATTGAGGCCAATGTTACCCCAATTTTTAAAAGAGGGGACAAAAAGTGTCCCGGCAACTACCGTCCAATCAGTCTCACCTCAGTCATTGGCAAGTTGATGGAAAGTTTGATAACGGATAAAATAACAGATTTCTCAGAAACAAACAAATTGATTGGTGACTCCCAGCATGGTTTTGGACACAACCGTTCCTGTCTTACAAATCTGCTACTCTTTTTCAGATATATAATCAAAATCCACGACACAAAATGTCCCATCGATATCATTCACCTTGACTTTCAAAATTCCTTTGATAAAGTCCCCCACAAGGGCCTAATTAGTAAATTGCACAGCATCGGTATTCGAGGCGAGCTTAACAACTGGATAAAATGCTAGCTTACGGGCAGACGGCAGCGAGTTGTACTTGACGAAGCTTCCTCCCTCTGGGTTAATGTTACAAGCGGCGTGCCTCAAGGATCCGTGTTAGGGCCAGTTCTCTTTATAATATTTATTAACTATCTCGATAGCAACGTACTCTCAAACATTAACAAGTTTGCAGACGATACAAAGATCGGAGGAAAAGTGCAACTAGAGTGTCAGCAGATCCAACTAGACTTGAACAAAAATATTCGATTGGTCAGAAAATGGCAGACGAAATTGAATGTTAACAAATGCAAAGTTATGCACATAGGTCCTCATAACCCCAAACACGAATATTCAATCTCCCTCTTCCTGTCACCGAAGAGAGAGATTTAGGTGTCATCATTAGTAAAGACTTAAAAAACAGCAAGCAATGTAACGATGCTGCCAAGAAAGGCAACAAAATGCTAGGTGTGATATCCCGCACTATCTCGTACAAAACCATCACAGTATGCTCAAGTTATTTAATGCATTTGCTAGACCGCATCTCGAGTATGCCGTTTAATTCTGGTCTCCATTCCTTAGGAAAGACGTTATTAAACTTGACGAGGTTCAACGTAGAGCTACCAACTTATCCCCTCGCTGCGGAATAAATCGTACAAAGACAGGCTTCGTGAACTTCATCTTTATTCGCTGGAGAAACGTCGAGTCAAAGGCGACATGATAGAAGTGTGGAAGATGATGAAGGGTAAGCAAAACGTCGACCGAGCGAGCCTTTTCCCTTTAGATACAAACGGAGTGACTTGGAACAATGGATACAAAATCGTTGGGAAACGTCTCTCACTCGACATCACGCGCAATTTCTTCACGTATAGAGTTGTCGAAGAATGGAACAAACTTCCAGTGGAGGTTGTAAACAGCAATACAAACAATCGAAACGTTTAAGTCGCGGCTCGATAAGTTCTACATAAATCATCGATAGATAGCTCAGCCGTTCCATTTCCTGTTGTTATAAAAAAGAACAGGAATGGCTCACGAAGCTCTCTTAGACGTTCTACTTCAAAACAAATCCTCTTGCTACCCAAAAGCAACTTAGTTTGAGCCAATAGGCCTCTTAGACGTTCTACTCCAGAACTAACCCTCTTGCTATCAAAAGGCAACCTATAGTTTCAGCCAATAGGCCTGTTGTTGTCTTTCTTCACTTATAAACACCTGTAAACCTTTGTCTTGTACGAGATGGTTGCCTGTTTAGATGGTTCACCCTTGTTCAAGTCATGTTGGTGGCCAGTTTCGAAATATAACCTTACCGCCTCAGGATGGTGGCCTGTTTCGATGGCCCACCTTTGTCCATGATGATATAATAGCCGGTTTTGGTGGTCAACCCTGATCCAGGACTCGATGGTAGCCTGTTTCCACCGTCCAACCTTGTCCAGGATTCACGGGTGGCCAATTCTAATGGTTCACGCTTGCCCAGTACACGATGGTGGCCAATATAGATAATCCACCCTTGTTCAAGGCGCATGGGTGGCCGGTTCTGATGATCCACCTTTGTCCAAGACGCAATGCTAGCCTGTTTCAAAGGTCCACCCTTGTCCAGGCCGCATGTGTGGCCTGTTCTGACTGCGCACCTTTGTCCTGGACACGATGGTGGGCAGTTTCGATGGTCCTCCCATGTCCAGGACGCATGGGTGACCTGTTTTGATGGTCTACTCATGTCCAGGACGCAATGGGGGCCTGTTTTGATGGCCCACCTTTGTCCAGGACGCATGGGTGGCCTGCTTTGATGGTCCACCCATGTCCAGGACGCGATGTCGGCCTGTTTCGATGGTCCACCCTTGTCCAGGATGCATGGGTGACCAGTATTGATGGTCTGACCTGCTTCGATGTTCCACCCTTGTCGAGGACGCATGAGTGGCCTGTTTTGATGGTCCATCCTTGTCCAGGACGCATGAGTGGCCTGTTTTGATGGTCCACTCATGTCCAGGATGCGATGGTGGCTTGTTTCGATGAACCATTCGTGTCAAGGACGCATGGGTGGCCTGTTTTGATGGTCCACACATATCCAACACGCGATGGTGTCCTGTTTTGATGGACCACCCTTGTGCAGGACGTATGGGTGGCCTGTTTTGATGGTCCACTCATGTTCAGGACGCGATGGTGGCCTGTTTCAATGGTCCATCCTTGTCCAGGACGCATGGGTGGCGGGTTTTGATGGTCAACCCAAGTCCAGAACTCAAGGCCGGTTCAAGTCGCGTTTCTATCGTCTGTTCTGCGCTTCAAAACAACATCATCAATAACCCGTAAGGCGGATCCTGGAAGCTTCCGCAACAGATTCTCATCGATCGGGAGCTGCTGTCAGCACTGGCTTATAGTCAGGCACTCCGGCAGTGCTGGCTCACAGTGATCCACTCTGAAGTCACTGGTTTAAAGATAGGCACTCTGGCAGCACTGTCTTACAGTGAGGCACTGTGAGGGCACTGGCTTGCAGTAATGCACTCTGAGAGCAGTGGCTTACAGTGAGGCACTCTGCGTACGCTGGCTCACAGTAAGGCACTCTGAGGCACTCTGAGTACACTGGCCCACAATGAGGCACTCTGAGGGCACTGGCTTACAGTGAGGCACTCTGAGAACACTGGCTGGAAGTGAGGCACTCTGACAGCATCGGCTTACAGTGAGGCACTCTGAGAACACTAGCTGGAAGTGAGGCCCTCTGACAGCACTGGCTTACAGTGAGGCACTCTGAGAACACTGGCTGGAAGTGAGGCACTCTGACAGCACTGGCTTGTAGTGAGGCACTCTGAGAACCCTAGCTAGAAGTGAGGCACTCTG
>SDVV010041798.1:0-10401 GCA_016164225.1 Gammarus roeselii | reverse complement strand
CATCATCGCCTCCCTCCCACCCCTCTGTGTTCGTCCCTACAGGAGACCGAGAACGCATCATCGCCTCCCTCCCACCCCTCTGTGTTCGTCCCTACAGGAGACCGAGAACGCATCATCGCCTCCCTCCCACCCCTCTGTGTTTTGTACACGTGAATTCTTTTGAGAAGAAACCCTTTATCATAATGAACGATTCATCAATTGAACTTAATGGGTTTATGTTTTAGTTGACTTAGTCTACACTCGCATTCAATTTACCTGCTGTGAATTGTTAATCTGTCAGTAGTTATCTCTCAAAAGTCATCTCTCAGTGGTTATCACTCAGTAGTTATTTCTCAGTAGTTATCTCTCAGTAGTTACTTCTCAGTAGTTATGTCTCAGTAGTTATGTCTCAGTAGTTATCTCACAGTAGTTATCTCTCGGTAGTTATCTCTCAGTAGTTATCTCTCAGTAGTTATCTCTCAGTAGTCATCTCTCAGTAGTTATCTCTCAGTAGTTATCTCTCAGTAGTTATTTCTCAGTAAATATTTCTCAGTAGTTATGTCTCAGTAGTCATCTCTCAATAGTCATCTCTCAGTAGTCATCTCACAGTAACTATCTCTCAGTAAATATCTCTCAGTAAATATCTCTCAGTAGTTATCTCTCATTAGTTATCTCTCAGTAGTTATCTCTCGGTCTCATGCATATATTATAAGGTATATGAAAAGACAGTATCAGGAAGAGGACTGGAAAGTGCATGAATTCCGTTTGTGTCTTCCTCGCTGATCAATGATTGACCTGACGAGCAGTTTTCCCTCAACATTCCAGCGATTGAAAGATTCCCTCGCTCCGCATGTGCAATATCGGGGAGTGGCCCGCGTCGCTAAAGTAAGAAGGTACACGTGTCGGAGTTGTCACAGGGTGGCACGACCTCGTACGACGGCCGCCGGTCGAGACTCATTGATGTCATCACTGCAAACGTGACCTCTGAAAACTTCTGAAAATATAGAAGAAGGTGTTAGTTCCTTGGATGGCGTTCCTGTGAAGAGCGTGCCCGCGAGCTGCGAGTGAAGAGCGTGCCCGCGAGCTGCGAGTGAAGAGCGTGTTTCATGCTGACCGGAGGAGTCGTGCTATGGACTGCTTTGGTTAAGATGGGGTGAAGTGCTCAAGATGTGGAACATCAAAACCAGTCTATCTTTGCTATGAAATGGAGTATTTGGTGTTGGAAACGTTGGAGGGGAGTTTCGTCTCTCTGCCCACACGCAGAAAAATAAATGTATAACATTCCATGTGCAAAATCTGCGTTATGACGTAAAGCAATCGCAAACATTAACATGCAAAGGAAGCCGTCAAATGTCGACAGACATCTATCAGCAAGTTACTAAAACTAACAAAAAACATTTGTACGATGCGACTCTTTAGTCAATCATTTCGAAATTCAAGTGCAGCCCTGCCTGTCTCTGGCCCTTTCCTGAAGGTGCAAGGGGCTAAGCAAGGGGCTAGCAAGGGGCTAAGCAAGGGGCTAAGCAAGGGGCTAAGCTAGGGGCTAAGCTAGGCTCTAAGCAAGGGGCTAACCAAGAGGCTAAGCAAGGGGCAAGCAAGAGGCTAAGCTAGGCTCTAAGCAAGGGGCTAAGCAAAGGGCTAAGCAAGGGGCTAAGCAAGGGGATAAGCAAAGGGCTAAGCTAGGCTCTAATCAAGGTGCTAACCAAGGGGCTAAGAAAGGGGCAAGCAAGTGCTAAGCAAGGGGCTAAGCTAAGCTCTAACCGAGGGGCTAAGCAAGGGGCAAGCAAGGGGCTAAGCAAGGGGCTAAGCAAGGGGCTAAGCTAGGCTCTAAGCAAGGGGCTAACCAAGGGGCTAAGCAAGGGGCAAGCAAGGGGCTAAGCAAGGGGCTAAGCTAGGCTCTAAGCAAGGGGCTAACCAAGGGGCTAAGCAAGGGGCATGCAAGGGGCTAAGCAAAGGGCTAAGCTAGGCTAATACTGTCGACGTCGTAGTTGGCAGAGGACGGGACCAGAACACAATTAACTCATGTAATCGATTGAGAACATGCTAGCATCTTCATTTATGACGTGTGTCACTTTGATTTAGCCTAGCCCCTGCACAAACCATGCATCTTTCTATGCACCGGTGTGCCATGGGTAGCCCAGCCCCTGCACAAACCATGCACCTTTCTATGCACCGGTGTGCCATGGGTAGCCCAGCCCCTGTGCAAACCATGCATCTTTCTATGCACCGGTGTGCCATGGGTAGCCCAGCCCCTGCACAAACCATGCACCTTTCTATGCACCGGTGTGCGATGGGTAGCCCAGCCCCTGCACAAACCATGCACCTTTCTATGCACCGGTGTGCCATGAGTAGCCCAGCCCCTGCACAAACCATGCACCTTTCTATGCACCGGTGTGCCTAGGTCACCGTAAAACAAGCGTGGTCACCGCAACAAGCAGGGTTCCCGCCACCTCATCACTCACAGAGCGTCCGCCTGACGTTCATTCGCCGTAAACCTTTACCTCCTTCTTGCATTAGAGTCGTTCGACCTATCAAATTGGCAGTGTCCGAGGAGTTGAGCAGTCGGTGACTTATTCCTTGGAAGCACGCAAGACGTGCTTGTCTTCTTTATCCAGGTTCTTATGAAACGCTGCGTGTTTTATTTGCCTAGTCGTTTGTCATTAAGGATTGCTGTAGAAAGACGTTTAGGCCACTACGCGTTGAGTGTTATGTGGGTGTAATACCAATTACTTCTGTGCAAGTCATATGGCAAAGTCCTTAAAACGACAAGTTATGAATGTCATGCTGAAGTCACGCAGCATTATTCAAGTTGCAGTGTACAAGGTGTAGGTTGGTGAAAGGCGCACACTTTGCCAATAAAGTTCATTTATTTCCACCGTCAGTTACTAAAATACGTCGATTTTGAAGTTTTTATTACAACCCTGCAGTGAGATTGTATGTGTGTGTGTGTATGGATGCGTGTATGTATATTATAATGGTTGTTTGTCTATATGTACATATATTCTTATAAATTACCTGAAAGGGTTTTAGAAATTCAACTTCAAACACGACTTATTTATAGCACTGATGCAACTACCTGCACCGATGATTCGTTTCATCCTCAGAATGTAGAGTACTGCACTAAGCGCCCAGCATCTGCCACGTTCTCCTTCATCTCAGACGCGTCGTAGACCCTCGTTGAGTCGACAGTTGAACAACATGAGACGTTGCATATCCGGGTTCAACTCTTTCCAGCTTATGCCGATCATTGAGGAAAATCATATTTTGTATTAGTGGGATCCTTTCGGGATGTGTGTAGCCCACCGGCGCTACTAACCTACAGGCCAACTTGTGCTACCCCCTCTCTGAATTCACCGTGGGTGCAAGGGGATTGCCGAATAGTTATTATTATTATTATTATTCAATCATTTATTTCCATCATCTGGCAATGGGTTTTCACTTTTTGAAATACTACACATAAAATTTTATTGCCGTAAACACTATTTGAATTAACGTAAACGAAAATTCAGTTTGAAATTCGCCACCGGTTCTGATTTCATGCAACAGATTATGAATTATAATATTATAATCAATGATCGACAGCCAACATCTTATTTGAGGTAAGAATCAGGAATGCCTGGCACGAAAAACATGGGTTGGGGTGATCACGAAATACGTGGGGTTGGGAAAATCACGAAATACATAGGATTGGGAAAACCGCCAACACATGAGGCTAAGAAATCCTAAGAACATGAGGTTGGGAAATTGAATTGTGCTAACATATTGTAAAGATGGGGTAAAATATGAATAATAATGGGTTGAATAGGTGACATAAATTATAAATAAAATATACACATAACACTGGATATACATATTTCATAACAAAATGCGCTAAAATATTGTAAAAATGGGTGTAAAACATTGTATAAACAATGAAGTGGTTAATAGACTACATAAAATATTCATAAAATATATACATAGCACTGAATAAATACACTTCCTGACCGCTAGGAAATGATTAAATGATTGACAATCGAAATAATTCGATACTGGAGTACAGAAATCGAAATAATATACTTCTGTTATAAAAGATGAAGCACAATATTAGCTTATGTGACAATGATTGTATCTTCAAAAATAGTACGGTAAATGGTAGATATCATTTAATAAATTATTTACTCGTCGAGTTGGTCTCTGTCAAAGCTGGGAGCTACCAATCGTTCCTCGAAAGTTCAATTTAAATTCGTCACAGCTCATCTCTAGGGGCCGCCGGTTTGGATTACAGGGAGCGAAATATTATTTACAATAGTATCATCTGTGCACATACAGAAAATGTCTATTTTTGACAAAATAATTCCGACTACATAGCGTTGGGAAAACCAGTGAGACGCAGTGTTGAGAAATAAGAAATACTTGGGGTGGATAAATAACGAAATACATGGGTGTGGAAAATAACAAGTACATGCATGTGGTGGCAAATCACGCATGCATGTGGTTAGAGTCCGAGAACATGGGGTTGGGACATCAAAATGTGCTAACATATTGTAATGAGTAGTCTACATTATTGTACGATGACAAAGATGTAGATGGACAACATGAATTATAGAAAAAATATGAATACAATAGAGGGTTGGGAAATCGAAAAGCACTAACATATTGTAAAAATTGGTTTAAACCATTGTATTACTAATGAAGGGGTGAATAGGCGACATAAGTTATACAAAAAAAATTATACATACAATACATTTTAAACAACTGAATATACAGTATACACGCTTCAAGACCACTAGGAAATGATTAAATGATTGACAAACAGAAATAATTCAATGCTGGAGTACACAAGTTGGATGAATATACTTCTGTTATAGTAAACAAAGCAAAATGTAAGCTTATAAGGCAATGATTGTATCATCAAAAATGGTACGGTAATTGTTAGAAATAATTCAATGAATTATATTAAAATCGAGTTAACCTTTGTCAAGTTAGATGCTGCCTATCGTTCCGCGAAAAAACTGAGTTCGTATTTTAATTTTATTAAAACGACTGGAACATTTAAAATATAGAAATAGTCAAAACGCTAGTTAACATTTATTGTAATTGGCAAAGACAATTGTGATCGGTGACAACATGGAAACATATGCATCGTCTGAGTAAAAACGATTAGATGGTGTCTCAATGTTGAGAGTTATGGTGGTGGTTGGTGGTGGTGGTGGTCGCTCGTGAACAGAAATGCATTTTCTGGTTACTGGTATTATGCATTTAGCTTGTGTTTGTTGGCAAAGTTACCGTTTTGAATTGATCGGTCAACAGATGTTCAATAAGACTATTCTTGAAGGACTTGTTTGATTCAAGATTCTTGAGGCTTGTTGGGAGGTTGTTCTAGGATTTTAGTCCAGTGATTGAAAAAGCTCGACAGGCAGTTTCTGTTTTCCTGTGTTCAACGTGCAGAGTTTCATTATTTCTTGTGAATTGATTGTTCTTTTCACCTCGAGTATATATGTGCCTTTGACTGCCTGGCGTATGTTTTTCTAGAAGAACTTTATGAATTCTGATCGACTTAGGGAGTGCCAGTTTGTTGTAGATATTGAGTCATTGTAATTGTTCGAGGAGAGGACTTACGTGGTCTCGTTTTCTGTGGGTACCATCGCATGTTATTCTTGCCGCAAAGTTTATACAACGTTGTACTTTCTCTCTTTGAGTTTTGGTGCATTTCCCTCAAATTGAAAGAAAGTAGTTAATGTGGGAAAATACTAGAACGTGGACAATCAGTAATCTTGATTTGAAATCCAATTCGTTTTTGCGGAGCTTAAGAAAAAAAGTGTTCTATTCAGCTTGGAACACAGAGTAGTTACGTGGTGTTTGAAGGAAAGGTCGGGATCAAACCATACTCCCAGACTTATAGCTTAATCTTCAACAGGAATGTCAAATTTGCCTATCCTGGTAGATAAATTCATTGGAACTGCTTTTCTTTTTGAGTTCGAGCAGAACAAGGTGCATTTTGTTTTTTCAGAGTTGAGCTTGAGTCCATTTTTATCATACCGAGATTTCAGATTAGTTACGGCTGTCTCAGCGTCGTCTTTCAGTGCATTCAGATCTTACGGCTTTCGGGAATGCAATATTTGAACATCATCGGCTTACATTACCCCTTTCGCTTGATTTTTTGGTATTTAACAGTCAATGTCATTTACAAAAACCAGGAACAACAAAGGGCCAAGTATCGAACCTTGAGGGACCCCAAAGACAACTGTGGCCAAATTTGACATAGTTGCGTTATCGAGCTTGACTGATTGTTGCCGATTCATCAGATAACTTTCGAACCAAGTAGGGTCTATTCCGATGTTGCGGAGCTTGCCAAAAAGAATTGTATGGCTTACACTGTCGAATGCTTCCGATAAGTCTAGCAATAACAGCAGAGATATCTGCCCCTCATCAAAGTTTTTGTACAGATCTTCAGTGATGCTCATAAGTGCGTCTTCTGTTGACAATTTTCGCCGATAAGCATACTGGCAGTCATTCAACAGCTTGTTTGGTTCCAGGTAATCAATCGATTGGATAGATATTTCCTTTTCTAGAATCTTGAACAGGACAGGCAGAAGACTGATTGGTCTAAAATTGGATGGTTCATTCTTGTCCCCATATTTATGAGTTGCTTGTATGATTGCGTGCTTCCAGATCTCTAGAAAAGTTTCACTTGCTATGGAGGTGTTGTAAGGCAAGGTAACTGTAAGGCTGTCTTTCAGATATTGTAGGGCTAAACCATCTATTTCTGTCGAATTTGTGTTCCTCGAGGCAAATACAGCTCGTTTTACTTCGTGTTGCGATACTTGTTTTGGTTTTCATTTGACGTTTGCTTCTTGGTCGCTGTCTTCATCGAAAGCTTTTGGACTCCATGTATCTGTTGCGTCGCTCTGTAATCTTTGATAAGCTTCCTGGGTTACCTCTTCAAACCCTGTTTCCCAACTCCGGCGAAGTAGTTGTTAAACTTCTTTGAAGTTGCTAGTGAAGTTGCTAGTGTCAGGCATTGACACCCGCACGGTTAGAATAGTTCCCGGCATTGGCATTAGCACGGTCGAAAATGTGCTTGGCATTGGTACCTGCTCGTTGCAAAACGTTGCCCAGCAATGACACCGGTCAGAATTGGTTTAACGAGGATAAAACTGTGACAATCTCACATCAACATGGCTTCCTCTTCAGGTGCTGATCTGGGTGGCTCTGAGTTTCATCGTTAAATTCTATTTCCTTGATTTTTTTTTGTATCTTGAAAAAGAAATTACACAGAGACGTGGTGCTCTCTTTGATGTTTTACTGTAGAACTAAACGTTTCACCTTCAATGGGCAACCTAATTTGGGCCAAAATAACTGTTATTGGCTTCCTCCACTGACTGTTATGTCCGCATCAGACGGGCATCTGAGTCCCGCCAATTGTTAATATAATGTAGTCATACACAGCAAAGTAATACTGCAGATAAAATATATAAGAAAAACGGGTTACGTGATATCTCTTGAAGTTGAAGGTTAGTGACGTCTGAAACATTTTCTCCATTTTATATCTAATCACTGTGTTGCATGTTGCCACCTTATTGCTAATGTTTTCTTGCGAAACACTGCATGGTGCTTTAACCGCCGGGTGTTTGGGATGTCCCTAAATTTTTGGTTGTTGCATGTTTTTCAATCGTGATTTGCAGTCTAGTGTATTTGTCATCTTCCTTTGATTGGTTTTACTGCTGAGGTCCCCTCGGTACACTGCTGACCCGACATCTCGTTGATTGGTTGCTCTCGTTTTTCAGGTGGTCGTTGCAGGTGGCCTCATTGCCCAGCTGATTATCGGTATCAAGCTATTATCGAGTTGGTCAGCTTTACCGCTTAGAGTGATCCCAGGCGATTGTTGCTGGGTTGTTGTTGCTACCCATGCTCCGTTGTTTGGTGCTGGCCATCCATACGACACATTACATTTTTGGCCCTTAACAGAGCCAAAAATATGAAACAATGCATTGTGATTAAAAAAATTTATTGCTTAAACCAACCGTTCCTTTGTTGGATAAGAGAAAATCCATCCTCTCCACGTGGGGATACTGGGCATGAATAAGACCGAGGAATGCGGCAGAGCAAGCTTCTAGTTACTGATCTGCGGTAACTGATCCTCGCGACTGCCTTGTGCTGACGACGACGGTAACTGATCCTCGCGACTGCCTTGTGCAGACGACGGCGGTAACTAATCCTCGCGACTGCCTTGTGTTGACGACGGCGGTAACTAATCCTCGTGACTGCCTTGTGTTGACGACGGCGGTAACTGATCCTCGTGACTGCCTTGTGTTGACGACGGCGGTAACTGATCCTTGTGACTGCCTTGTGTTGACGACAGCGGTAACTGATCTGCGTGACTGCCTTGTGTTGACGATGACGGTAACTGATCCGCGTGACTACCTTGTGTGACAACGGCGGTAACTGACCCGCGTGACTGCCTTGTGTTGACGACGGTGGTAACTGATCCCCGTGACTGCCTTGTGTTGACGATGACGGTAACTGATCCGCGTGACTGCCTTGTGTGACAACGGCGGTAACTGACCCGCGTGACTGCCTTTTGTTGACGACGGTGGTAACTGATCCCCGTGACTGCCTTGTGTTGACGACGGCGGTAACTGATCCGCGTAACTGCCTTGTGTTGACGACGACGAGGAATAACAACCTCTCTCGTTGGTAAACACAAAGTTCATTGCTGCAGGAAGAAAAATGAGACGTAGCGCACAATGTATCCTGCGGTAAGAGAAATTTGCCCGTGAAGAAAGGCATGGCGTGGGAGCAAACAAAATAAGAGACGTCGTGCAATGGGACATCAAAATGACTTGGTATCCATTGTCTGAATAAATGACACGGTAATGATGTGAATTGGTGTTGATGCATTTGCGCTCTGTTTGCTGGAGAGGTGAAAAGGTGAACACTATTCGTCATCTTATCATGATCGAGTTGACATTTGGAACATGTGAATATGTAATTACTTGTTGCTAGTGTAGTAGATAAAAGCAATCGGCGCGACATTGGGTATTCCAATTGTTCTTATCACGTATCATTGGATCATATTAAGATGCCATGTCAGATCACTTTGCAGATCAACTTGCAACATGTACTATTTTATGAGGTAATCTCAGTTGTGAGTAAAGAAACACAGTTAATCTGGCAAAGCTCATGCACGATAAGAGTACAGCAACTCACTCCTACGCCGTGTCTTGTCGTATTAAGAGTGCATTAACTCATTCCTACGCCGTGTCGTGTCGTATTAAGAGTGTATTAACTCACTCCTACGCAGTGTCGTGTCGCATTAAAAGTGCATTAACTCCTTCCTACGCCGTGTCGTGTCGTATTAAGAGTGCATTCATTAACTCATTTATACGCCGTGTTGTGTCGTATTAAGAGTGCATTAACTCATTCCTACGCCTCGTCGTGTCATATTACGAGTGCATTAACTCATCCTTACGCCTTCAACACAATATTCAACAATGCACTATATAGCTGTCCGTTGAAGAGTGGGGGCGCTCTGGAAGTTACAATGTGGCCCGAGAACGAAATAAAACATAACAACGTGATAAAATGTTTAAGTCAAAGAGAATCATTGGTGGCTTCTGAGATACTCACAATGCTATTGAAAGCCACCGCATGTATCAATTATATTTTGAGTGCTGCGTGATTTACTGTTAATCGTTCCGAATTCGGTCGTTCTGATGACTGATGTGCCTAGATGTGTCGTTCTGACGACTGAACAGAACGACACATCTGAAATTGAGTCGTTCTGACCGAGGAATGCGGCAGAGCAAGCTTCTAGTTACTGATTTGCGGTAACTGATCCTCGCGACTGCCTTGTGCTGACGACGACGGTAACTGATCCTCGCGACTGATGTGCCAAGATCTGTCGTTCTGATGACTGATGTGCCAAGTTCTGTCGCTCTGATCACTAATGTGATAAGTTCTGTCGTTCTGATGAATGATGTGTCAAGATCTGTCGTTCTGATGACTGATTTGCCAAGTTCTGTCAATCTGATGACTGTTGTGCCAAGTTCTGTCGTTCTGATGACTGATGTGCAAAGATCTGTCGTTCTGATGACTGATGTGCCAAGTTCTGTTGTTCTGATGACTGATGTGACAAGTTCTGTTGTTCTGATGACTGATGTGACAAGTTCTGTCGTTCTGATGACTGCTGGGTCAACTTCTGTCGTTCTGATGACTGATGTGCCAAGATCTGTCGTTCTGATGACTGATGTGACAAGTTCTGTCGTTCTGATGACTGTTGTGCCAAGTTCTGTCGTTCTGATGACTGATGTGCCAAGATCTGTCGTTCTGATGACTGATGTGACAAGTTCTGTCGTTCTGATGACTGATGTGCCAAGTTCTGCCGTTCTGATGACTGATGTGCCAAGATCTGTCGTTCCGATGACTGATGTGCCAAGTTCT
>SDVV010041797.1:0-10401 GCA_016164225.1 Gammarus roeselii | reverse complement strand
CACATGGAGAGGATGGATGAAGGGAGATTGGTGAAAAGGGTGATGAATGCGGAGGCGAGTGGTCGCAGGCCTAGAGGTAGACCGAAGTTTGGGTGGATGGATGGTGTGAAGCAGGCGTTGGGAAGTAGAGACATGAATGTGGAGGTGGCGAGAGAGCGTGCAATGAACAGGCGTGAGTGGAGAATGGTTGTGAATGGTTGATTTTGACGCTGCTCTGAAGTGCTTCCCCGCCCTTGGCACCCCGCTGTCGGGGTGATCGTGGGTGGAGGGAGCCCGGCCATCATGGCGCGGCGGGGATAAACCAGTGAAAACTGTCGGGCCCTGAAGCTGACGACGGATCCTCGGACTGCACTCGTGATCCAGAGTGTATATTGAGGGGGTACCGGCCGGACCCTTGAGCACAAAAGGGCTAAGTTGTGTGAGTGTGAGCATATGAGGGTGTGAGGTGCGCCTTGCCGTCGGCCACCCCCCTTTCTGGGGGATGCGGCCTTGTGTCTGTATCTGTATGTCTGTATCTGTATCAGCAACTCAAGTTTGAAATCCCACCATCCAACAACTGCACGGGTTCGAATTTCACCAAATCTACACCAAGTTGGAATCGGATTCAGCAGAGTTTATCAGTACCTCAGCTGATTCTTCCACTTATCTGTCAGGATCCCTCCAAATAGAAGGCAGCTATCACTCGGTTAAATGCGGTTCCGACTCAACCCGAAATAATTTCTAAACTTTGCTAGTAAATTTCAGAATCTGCCAAATCCTCATGAATATTTTTATACGAAACTCGAGAAGGGAAATAACTGCCAGCTCAAAGACAATACAAAACAGACGAGATATGAGGAAAAGAACGTCCGATGATGAAGAAAGTGATACCAACTCGTTGTTTCGTAGTTTGTTTACGTTCTTAAAATACAGCATCAAGCGTATCGAGCGTGGTCCCAACTGAACAGCGTGGTCATCTTGACCGCATCGTGTGCTGGCACGATGCGATGTCAAGATGACGTTGGCGTTTCATGTTCATTGGATGTACCTGGGTGTTTGCCTCGACAGGTGTTCGAATGGTACTAAGTAAACAGCATTGATTTCATCTGATTTTGAAAAGAAAATTAACATGGTGGGAGTATCTTTAACACTTTGTTTATTGAAAATGGTAACTACGTGAATGAGAGCGGTGCGACTGAAGTCGGTTATGAAGATTCGGAAAAAAACGTCAGTGGTTGGAATGCCGAGACGGATTGGGTTCGCTCATTTGTTAGGTGCACCTGCAATCAACTTTCAGAGAAGTTTAGATATTTCGCAATCGGAAACGTCCGAAGACGCTCCACTTTTTTGATGATGCGGTCTCTGCCTTAACATTTAGTTGTTACTCATTTCATTATTCTCAACTGGATTAGAGGTATATTATAACTTTTGTTAACTCGATTCTCTCAATAAAAAGCAATTTCTCTGTGATGTAGTAAGAGAAATATGGTTAGCATGCGTTTCTGCTTTTTATTCGAACAAAAAGCAGAAGCGCATGATAACCATATGACTCCTACGGAATAGCAGATGATACAACTTTTGTTATTTCGATTCTCTCGATAAAAAGCGATTCCTCTGTGATGTAGTAAGATCCAAATAGTAAGCATGCGCTACTGCTTTTTAATCGAATAAAAAGCAGAAGCGCATGCTAACCACATGGCTCTTACGGAATGGCAGAGAAACTTCTTTAGACTGTTTTGCTGCCTCGACCGGGAAGTATTTTGCACTAAGGTATAGTTTATACTTCCTTCCAGTTTCTAAGTACTTCTCAATGACATCATTTTGACAGCTGACAAGTAAGCATTCAACTGATATAGCCCACAAAGTCCTGATGACGCCCATTCTTATCAATGCACTGCATGTCCTCTGTATGGATGCCGCATCTTGGCAGCCCTAACACATCCTCCTTACCAGAATGTAATTTCAGTCATGAAATGATCCTTTCTTGTTGGTATTTTGCTAATTCTCATAACATCATCCCTCATCGACTCATCATAATTCATAGGCCTTCAAAATAAATTATTTTACAGCGAAATGTTAGTGTTCCAAGTACCCATCCAATGCGGTTTACCACACCTCGGGGATCTTCCACTCGAGCCCAATTTCAACATTTCCAATTATAATTATCTAATCGCTTTCTGGCAGTAAGGATGTCCTGCCGCGATGATTCCTTATAATCCTTTATATATATAATTCAATTAGCGCATTCAGTCAAAATAAAATTCTTCCCCGACCATATTCTACAGGCCTAATGACAGATGAACGACATTGATTACATTTAAGTCATTATACGATTATTATCAAGTTAACCTTAGTTTTCATCCATTTTACATAACAGGCGTTCAACGCCCCGTCTTGGCCACCTTAAGCTCTTACGTAAGCAGTGGGCTCGGAGTGCAATCTGATGTGCTGCTGTAGGTCCCTCTTCACCACGAAGCCCGCGCTGCACATGGGGCAGTTGTGTTCCGTCTCAGAGGCTGCGTCGGGGCTACATATGCTGGCGGTGCCACCAGAGGGCGGGCCAGTGGGGGCAGGAGAGAAGGCCTTCTTGGCGCGGTGAGCCTGGAGAAAAACGAATACAAGTCATACGAGATTTCAAAAAGCAAATCAATGACTAAACTAGTAAAGAAATGACGTCTCAAAAATGTTATAGGTTTTGTAGTGCTTACCCAATCACAGTTCGCGCATCCGTCAGTCCCATACCAAACTAGCGACAACATGCCAATCGTTCTCTGGAGTCATGTGCCTCTAAAATGACTCAATCGTGACCACATCAACGAGGTTAGTAACACATGACAAAATTAATCTGATCGTTAATGATAGTTAACACTTTGCCGTCTTCTTCCTTCACCTTGTACCACAACGACAAGAATTGCAGGTCAACTCCGAACTGCGAGCCAATGCTGTTCAGTTCGCGGGGGCTCGGGAAGTTGTTCTCTTCGAAGTGCAGCTCCAATTCCGAGTAATCGATGGAACCGGGTGCAACAAGATCTTTTTCGTTGCCGCCCACGGAGCGAGAGTTGGGTTTAGATGACTCCGGGTTGACGCGCTGAATACGGACAATATTGAGAGTTAGACGTGGAGGAATAAAATCAGTCAAAAGCGGATCAATGAAGAGTTATGCTAGAAAAATAGATATGTAGCAATTATACCAAAATGAGGATCTGTGTAGCATACACAGCTCCTTATAGGAAATGTACGGCAATAAGATGGCACAGCTTGTATGGTAGGAAGGATAATAATTTTGCCGTTCCTATGCGTCTTAGGTCTATATCACTTTGCCCTCACTCAGCAGCTGCCCCCACGGTGACATCTGAGATCCATTGCTCCTCAGGGCCATCACTTTACCCTCAGTCACCAGTTGAACACAAGGCGACTTCTGGGACCCTTTGTTTCTCAAGACAATCACAGTACCCTCACTCACCAGCTGCCAACATGGCGGCTTCTAAGATCCTTTGCCTCTCAGTACAAATCCTTTTGCACCCACTCACCAGCTGCCCACAGGGCGACTTCATAGATCCTTTTCCCCTTAGGGCCATCACTTTGCTTATGTCCAGTTGCAATTTGTTGATGATGTGCGTTACCGGGCTGACGGTTTGTGAGACCGAGGATGTGAGCGTTGGGGAGGTCAGAGGAGCCGTGAGACCTGAACTCGTTGAAATGGTAAGAAGAGAGGCGTTTGTTGACTTCGGCGTTTGTGCAGACTGGTCGCACCCACCGGTAGAATGAAGAGAGGATTTTAATACGAAATCCGCTTGCATTTGACCTTTAGATTTTGAGTCACGGAGGATTGTGGAACATGAAGAGTTAGAAATGGACCTCGATGAGCCGAGACCATCCCTACCCTGGAAGACGAAAGTTTCGGAGACTGGTATACGTTTGATGGTTTCTAGTCCAGGCAAACCCAAATTAGAAGAGGGCGAGAAGTTTGGTTTCAATGACAAGAAGGAAGGGAGTGGTGGGGAAGATAATGAGGTTGATAGTGTGGGGGGAGACTGGTGAGGAAAACAGGACCGAGGCGACGACGTGGACGGGGTGGAGGCTGATGGTCCAGCCACGGAGCTGGTGATGTTTTTCGGCTGCAAAAAAATATATATACTTAAAACACTGTTAACATGGATATATAGGTACTTAGTGCTTTCAAATATATGATAAAGTGTGTTCAACTAGTGAGATGGAAATATAAATATTTATTTGTATGAACGTTTCTGATTAGTTAATTAGGAAGATCAGAGTTACAAAGGTTCAGATGAATGCATTAAAAAAATCAAAATTCAATTGAGACATATTTGGAAAAAATTATAGCCAGACGCACCTCACACTCTTTTCCTGCAATTACACACTTACCAAAACTTAGCCCTTTGCGCTAAAGGGTCCGGCCAGGACCCCGCAACACTCACTTTTGGTCAGGAAGGAGTCCCGATATTAGTGTCAGCAGCAGGGCCGACAGCTCTGGTTTACCTTGTTGAGTCTTAAATGCCGGGTCCAGCAGCACCAAGGTCCATTCCGTTTCTCAACAAGACGCAATGGCTGGGAAGCACTTAAGAGCAGGGGCAAAACTTGTCCACTCTCCACTCACCTACCCACTGCACGCTCTTTCGCTACCTCAAAACTTATGTCTCTTCTTCCTAATGCCTGCTTCACGACATCCATCCACCCAAATTCGGCCTACCTCAAGGCCTACGTCCACTCATCTTTGCTTTCAACGCTCTTTAACCAATCTCTTATCTTCCATTTTCACCTTAGGCCCGAAACACCTCCGAAAATCCAAATTTACTGTGCTTCAACTTCATCACCATCCTTGTTCTAATTCGAACAATGTCATTATTGTCCTAACCATAAGCGTCACTTCGGCCATGCCTCTCAAGCGTTTCATTTCAAAAACAGTTAACCCTCTATTCCCTTCCACTCTCGCTCACTACGTCCCAGCCCCGTAGTTGGGACGACGACCCACTTCTCAATAGGCACTCAGTCGCAATGCCGTCCAAACCAGGGGCTAGTCCTGCTTCCACCACATCTACCATCTTCTGCACCTCTAGCTTAGTAATGCCCGCAACAATTCTTGTTCTCAGATCCGGCATCTGTGCACTACAACCCAAAACAACAATGTCAGCCTCTCGAACATCCTCAACAATCAACACCTCCTCTAAGTAATCAGCCCCCCTTCCGTGTATCATCCCTCTCCCACAACAACCAGCTGTTTACACCTTCCACCACCTCCTCCTTTCCTGTCTCTTCTGCCCTCACCCTCAACACCTCTTTCCAGAACATCTTGATGGTATGCAGTAAATATGATTGTTTCATAAACAAATCTGTGGAGATAAGCTCGATGGCATCGATTTATTATTACGTTGAATCGCGTTAAATCTAGAGTATACAAACGATGGTTCAAAAGTTTCAGCTATAAAGGCGAGCTGTAAAACCACATACATTCATTAGCACACCCGCTTACGATTCTGAGGTGTTTATAAATACCGGAATAATATTGTACCCATTCAACAATCTCCCAACCTCCATATCTCCCAACCTCCCGGTCTCCCAACCACCTTATCTCCCAACCTCCCTGTCTCCTGATATCTCTGTCTCCCAACCTCCCTGTCTCCCAACCACCTTATCTCTCAACCTCCCTGTCTCCTGACTTCTCTGTCTCCCAACCTCCCTGTCTCCCAACCTCCATCTCCCACCTCCGTCTCCTAACCAGTCTCCCAACCTTCCAGTCTTTCAATCTCTCTGAGGTAGCAGTAGCCTACAACCAAAAATAGCACAGTACTCTCACCAGGATACGTCGCGCCCTCTTGTTGGGTGCTGACTGCTCCACCCTTCTGCCCAGGCCATCCCTCCTGTCGTGCAGGAGTTCATGGGTCTGAAGCAGCACGGCACTAGGGAACGTCATTAAGCATGACTTGAGAGGGCATCCAAACTGCACGGCCACAGACGAAGGGTTGTGGCTCACGGACTTGTGGTTGTCAAGTCCTTCGTCGTGCACGAAGGTTGCCTTACAGTCGAGGCACTGGCGAGACACACGACGGCTGTAGGGCAAGGCTTTTCGTTCCTTGCTGCGGCGGTTCTGGAACCAGTGCATGATCTGACGGTGAGTGATATCGAGGCGGCGGGCGAGAAGTTTCAGCTCCCGGGTCGGTGGGAAGTGGTTGTGTTGGAAGTGAGACAGTAGGATGAGTTGCTCCTCCTGGGTGTACTCGCGACGGTTCCGGAATTTTTTGAACTCAAACTGATCGTCTTTTCTGTCGTTGGTATCCCCTCCTGCAAGGCTGTTCGGGCCCCCATGAAGGGAGGACTCAGGATCGTCGTCCTCGATGCCGTCGGGACTCTCTTGGAGGTAGGGGCTGTGAGAACTTCCTTCAAAGCCTGGGGGAGAAAAGCAGTCGCTCTCGTGACTGTTGTCCACGAATGAAGAGCTGCTCTCAGTTCCTTCGTCTTTCCGTAAGCGGTTACTGGCAGCGCTTTGCAGAATTTGAATGAATTTTTGCTTTAAAGCTTCATTTCCACTGAGTCCGGCAAGATTTAGTTTATATAGAGTTTGCAAATCCACCTTCAACTCTGCACTGGGAGAAGTATCTTTCTGGCCTTCGTCCATGTCATCCTCGTTTCCACTGGCAGCCGGCGGCAGCAACTTGTTGCCAGTGCTTTCTCCTTCGTCGCTGTCTTGGCTATTGTTGCCCTCCTTCAAGTCGATGACAAGTTCATCGTCACTGGCCGTGCCTTCTGACTCGTCACAACACCGTCCCAATTCAGCAGGAGTCACATCGTCGTTCTCGAAGTCCCCACCAGCAACTTCCAGACGACTGGAATCACTGCAAGCTGTTTTCTGCGGTTTCAGTCCGCGACTCAAGATGCTGTACAACTTGGATTCCCTCTTCAAGGGGTCAATATCATCGGGTCGTTGCAGATCTGAAAAGATTGCAAAAGTTGTCATACACCGCATCATCTCAAATGGAATAGTAAAAGGTGTTCACATCAACTGATAACTACATATATTTAGCTATAAGGTATATATGCATACATACGCCGAAATAAATGTCAAGATAAATGACGCTGTTAGGAAAATTGATAGCATAATTTAACAAATTCAACTCATCAGCGTGTAGTCATATGTTCCGTAGAATCAATGTGGCTGACGCCAAAGGATTGTATTTAAACTTTGGAAATCTTTCAACGCTGTTTCATGTGATGCCTAAAGCAACCTTGCTGTTCCCCAGTCCGTTATCACAATCCCTCCCCTCACGATACCCATGGCAACCAGCAACGGCAGCCTTTCTGTTCCCCAGTTCGTTATCACTAGCCCTCCCCTCACGATATATATGGCAACCAGCAAGATATCGTCGGCTGCCCTAATGTTTCCATTCATTCTGTCACGATGGCACAGCTTACCTTCATGACAAGAAAAAACATGCGCTAAAGCTCTACAGTGCCAACCAAAAAAAATCCGATCACCATACTCTAAATCTGTATTTCCAGCACTTTCCAGAAAGCTGTCAAATTTGTTCCAGAAGAGATAAAGATGTTGGGTAAGTTTTGTTGCCTTCTTTAAGGTGCATAGTTCAAGGCTAGCTACACCGCCAGTATGATTCTAGCAGCGGTTGAGTGAGGGTGCGCGTCAAGTTTCGTCATAATTGTGTTTGTTCATAAGTCTGCTCATTTGTACTATAAGTGTTACATTCTAGCGACCATTGTATCATTTCTGAAAATGTAGCACTTATAGTACAAATGAACAAACAGAATTATGACGCACACCCTCACTCAACCGCTGCTAGAACCATACTGGCGGGGTAGCGAGCCTTGAACTATGCACCATAAAGAAGGCATCAAAACTTACCCGACGTTTTTGTCTCCTCTGGAACAAATTTGACAGCTTTCTAAAAAGTGCTGGAAATACAGATTTAGAGTATGGTGATCGGATTCTTTTTGGGGGCACTTTACTATAGAAGTGAAATAGGAGGCTATAAATTAGCTGCTTCAATCGTTTTCGATTCTTAGGCCCGCAGTTCAACAGATTTGCCTTGAGTTAATGTTTCAACAGTGTCACAGTGGGTTACAAATTGCCAGGAATAGCATCAACTACCAACCGTTGGATCTTCACTCACCGTTGGCTCTTCCCTCGCCATTGTATCTTCCCTCACTGTTGTTTCTCACTCACTGTTGCATCTCTGCTCATCGGCCTCATCATACCGACCTTGTGTTATCGTTCATCATCCCACGGGGCTTCTCTCAGGCTCCCAAGAAAAATCCTTACTCACCAGCGTCACCATCAGCCGGTCGGTGTGTTAGCTGCTCACTCGCTCTCACTCGCAGGGCGCCGGTGGTGGCTGCACCCTCTGAGGGGTTCTTCGCCTCAGTTGCAGTGGTTGAGTCGGCCTCACTGCCCACCGCTCCAGGAGATCCTGCTCTGGATTCCTCCTTAACCCAAGAACACGACATCAGTTGATCCGATTGCAGAGATGTCGACACGACATCAGCACATTCCTCTGCGAAGTTGTCTACTTTTTTAGAAAAACTCCTCAACGGTTTGCCTTCTAAAGACTGGAATTTAATGGGATTGATAAGCTTTGGCTCGGTGTTCTTGTTGAAGGAAAGGAGACTTTCTTTGAGTGTTGCAATGGTAAGGGTTTTAGAGTCCGTGTTAAAAATGTTTTCTTGCTTTACAGAAATGTTATTGTACTCGGAGATTGGTATGAGGTCGGGTATTTTCTTTTTCGTTTTGGGTATCACAGGATAAAGGTGAGTTGTTGAACTAAGTTCGGAGCTCTTCGACTGAAAACCTTCTCCGCAGTTCACTAGGCCCGTGGCAACACTACTCTTGCTGCTTAATAAACATTGAACATCAATTTTACAGCCAAGATTATCACTAGCGACAGCCGTATCACTATTTGCATCGTTAGGAATTAGAGGTACCAATTGAACGGGCAATAACTGGATGAAGTTTCTACCCTTTGAATCGGTAGTTCGAATGGCAAGTGGAGTTCCAGTTTGTGTTGTTGTAACCTGAGACGTGCTGATCTGAATAATACCTGCCGGGTTTGTTTCATTCCTCTCTGATATCAGTTCGAGTTTGGGTTTAGAGTGACCAATAAAGTTGGCTGCTTCCCCACTCATACCAAAGCCAGTTTCGGTGTTTGAGCTAGAAACATTGAGTAAACTGTTCGAGGGGCTCGTTGAGCTACAGGAGGTGTTGACAGGGGCTTGTTGCAGAACTTTCTTTTGACTGTCCTGCGTTTGGCTCCTGTATCTGTTCACAGAAGAGATGGCTGGAGCAGGAATCCCGTGACTCATGGTGTGGGACTTGAGTAAAATCTCCTCCGGGAATCTCGTTCGACACATCTTGCACTCGAACTTCCACTCGAGCTTGTAGTGGGTTTGCATGTGAGCCTCTAGGCAGATGGCGTTTACGAAGCTTGAGTCGCAGATGGTGCAAGAAGATACACTACCGTACTTGCTCGTTAAATGGTTTCTCTTGTGTATGTACAGAGACTCCTGGTCTTCGCACGTTTCCTGACAAAGGTAGCAGATAAGATTCTCGGATTCGTCTTTCTCATCAAGCTGTTTGACTTCGTCAAGACCCATGTCGACTTGATGCACGGACTTGAGGTGAGCGTTGTAGGCATCGCTGTCAAACTTGAGGGTGCAGATGGGACACACCCTGGACTTGCTGGTGGAGTGCTCCTGAAGTGAGTGGCGGGCGCTGTGCTTCACCAGGAAGGTGGCCATGGCGAACGACATGTCACAGTCCATGCATTTGTATGGTTTGTCGCTGAACGTTTCTGTGGTGATGGAACAAGAACTCAGTCAGCATTCGCAGTTCAATTCAGGACATGAATTAAGAGGAAGCAGCAACTCTGTCAATAAATCTTACTTGCACGTTTCGTTGGAATTGAGATGTTTGCATGCGGATAAAACATACAAATACAGGTACAGGAGCAAGGTCAAATCCCACCAGGAGCAAGGTCAAATTGAGTTCCTTCTGTGAGTGCTTGAGGAGAGGTTGTGTTTGGGGTGCTCCAGGAAAAAAAAAGGACAGGGCAACGGGGATTTACTGAGGATGCTTCCCCTCTCACATCAAGAATTCTAACAAGAGAGAAAAGAAACTAGATCGACGGTGTACCGAAACTACATCAACGGGATACAGCACCAACGGGAAATAATAATGAAGAGCTAACAAGCACTGCCTACAAGCCTCATCTCGTCTAAACAGACCCAAAATCCAGCCCTCCTTCCCCAAATCCTCGACTTCCTGTTTACCCCTAAGCCCGCCCCTACGGCCTACCCAACATACCCCCTCTCCCAAGTGACCACAGCCTTTCTGCTTGCCAACGACACCCGCCTGCACCCTACCCCGCCTCTCCTCTCAGCTGACTTGACACACCCATC
>SDVV010041796.1:0-10401 GCA_016164225.1 Gammarus roeselii | reverse complement strand
TAATTTGGTAATGCTTGCAACACAGCAATAAGACTCAATTCAATACATCTGGAACACATGATGGGACAAACCAGGTCCCACGATGTGGGACCTGGCTGGTCTCATCACGTGTTCCAGATGTATAGCAATAAATTCGCTGAACAGATGTCATCTTGATCCGCGGTATTTATGAAGATCACCCATCCCAACCCATCCGTATATTAATGCTACCTCTCCAGTTTCGTGTCCAGTCCCATAAGGATTCTTCCCTATTTCAGAACTGATTCAGTTTCCACAAAGTTGCCAGTTTCACTGATGATTCCTATTCTACAACGCTTCCTGTTTCCGTATTTATTGTTCTCCCTTATCATTTGCAGTGTATGACCCACTTAAACTCTTCAGCAGCCCGCCCCTTCCCCACACCCTACAAAAAATCATATCTCCGATGTTTCAATGCCCACTGCTTCCTCTCCCCCCCCCCCCCCCCACTCCCCCTACGATGAAGCCCTGCTCTCCCCGAATGCGATGGTTCACTACCCTACTACGCAATGACACTCCCCCTCTCATCCCCGCTCACTGGGCATTGGAAGCGGGGCACGTTTATAATGTTGGGTTCTGTGCAAATGACATCAGCTGTGGGCTCCACAGTGGGGAAACGAAAGGAGCACACTTGTCGGGCCAGGCGGGTGAGGGGCACCTGTGGGGCAGGAGGTTTTATGAGTAGCATGTGAGGCTAGGAGTATTATGAGGTATTTAAGGGGCAAAGGTGTTAGGGCAAACGAGGGACAGGTTGGTGATTGCGGGCACAGGTCGTTTGGGGCATTTGCAGGGCAAAAAGTGTCAGCGGAAATATAGGTGTTTAGGGCACCTGTAGAGCTACACGTTGAGGGCGCATGTGAGGGAGTGGGCATTAAGGAGCACCTGTTAGCAAGGGTCGTCGTAGGGCTCAGCGGCCGTTGGGATGCCTCGGGATATTAGCAGCCACTGTTGGAGCCAGAGACCCTATGGGACGACACCTGTAATGGACCGGGCGTTAGGTGCCTCAGTTGGTCAGGGGGCATTAGGGGGCACCTGTTGATGAGGAGGCGTCAGGGGCTACCTGCGTCGATGAAACCAGCCTTCGATCTTCCACGATTTTGACGCATCACAATTTTTTTTATTTTGTACGAAAAGGATGGCATTGAGTGCAGAGCAGAAAAAAAACAGGACTCAAAAGGTAGTTTTATTCCCCAATAAGGTTGAAGAGTTGATGAGTACTCAGTTCAATGTGAAACAAATAATTAAATTTAACCTACAAGTTCCCGTATCGTAGGTCAATTATATAGATTAAAAAAAGAAGGGGCCCAATATCACTGCCCTGTGGTACTCGTGATGGTACCGCAGCCCACTGACATTTTCCTTGGCAGGCACAGACCAGTTGTTTGCGGCCTGTAAGCCAATTTCGGAGCCACCTGGCTAGTTTTCAGTTATGCCAAGCGCCTCCACTTTGTAAATAGGCGTTTATGAGGGACCTTATCAAACGCTATTTGCAAGTCAAGATAAATAAGGTCAACTGCTTTGGTTCCATAGTATATCTCAGTGACCTTATAGAAAATGTTCAGGAGATTGAACAGGCACCTAATCTGAAGCCGTGTTGGGTTTCCTTGTTGAGGTGGTTTCTCCCGAGTTGATTATTAAAACTTGTTTTTATAACCTTTCCAAGGTTTTGCCGACCACAGATGTGAAACCGATTGTTTTATAGTTTTTTGGCTCTCGTCTACTACCCTTCTTGAATATGGCTGGGATGTTTGCTGTATCCCAATGTTCTGGAATAATCCCGGTAGTCATAGTACTGCTGAAGACCTCTGTCTTATGATTTGAGAGAGGTTCCGTAACATTCTCGGATGCAGGTCATCCGATCATATGGATATGCAAATATTTAGTTTGCTAATTTTTTGCTCTACTTCAACAACGCGGAAGTGGATATTTTCCAGCTGCTGCACTTCTCCAGGCAGTTCGACTTCTGGGATATTATTATTATTCTCATCTGTGAAGACGGCTACAAAGTATTTGTTGAGTATAATAGACATGCCTGCATCGGATGATTTTAGATCACCTGCACTATTTCGTAGAGGGCCGATGCTGTCACGAAAAACAGGTCTCTCACCCACATATGCATAGAATCCTTGTGGGGTTTGCTTGGCCGATTTAGCAACATTTTTTTCCTTGTTTCTCTTGGCGCTTCTGACCATTCTCTGCGCTCTTGTATTAGCCCGCTCATGCGCTCGTTCTGACTCTGCTGTTGGATTAGTTTTGTGGATTTGGTACAATGTCTATCGGTGAGCAATTGCTTCTCGAACATCATTGTTTAGCCAAGAAGGATTGTTTATCTGTACTTTTCTCTCCGGGATGTATCGCTTGCTTGCTTGCACCATCATATCTCTAAAATGCACAAAGCCTTCGTCAGCGGTCCTGCCATCAAATTGCTACCCGAAGTCTATGTTTGTGATTCCGTCCTTCAAGCCGTCAAAACTGGCTCTTCAAAACTTTCAAGTATACCTTGCGGATTCTCGTATTGTTCGGGCTGCTGTGATTTTGAATTCAATAGTATGGTGATCACCTACTTTTTTTTAACTGTTACTAGTTCTACTAGTTGTTCTTCAGTGGATAGAACAAGGTCCAAGATGTCAGGCCCTCAGGCTGGTTCTTCCACGTACTGTTTTAGGTTGCTATTATTGACGAGTCGTATCAACCTGGCGCCCCGTAATTCAGCTTCCAGTGTGGTCCAATTTATGTCAGGTAGGTAGAAGTACCCCACGGAGATACTTTCATTAGAGGAGAAAATTATATTGTTTAATTCGTCACAAATAATATTTTCTTCCCATACTGTTCTTCTTGGGTTCCGGTATACTAGTACAATTTCCAGTATTATTCCATCAGAGGGCATACGGTTAACCTGGATTACCTCATAAGATGTTTCTATTGCCCTGCAAAGTATTGGACGAAGAGTTCCTTTGACATAAAGCACTAACCCTCCACTTCTCTTGCTTATAGCAGGCTTGTCTACACTGAAGGACCCGAGTCCTTAAAGGCGTTTTTCTGCCTGGAGATTCCAGTCATTCATGTCCAGCCATGATTCGTTGATTCAAAGTATGTCATATTCGTTCGGTTTCACTACAGCTTGAACAAGGTGTATCATGGACTTTAGTGACTGTACATTTCTTAGTAGAACTTTTAGTTATCCTCGCCTATCAGTTTTGGTTGAAAAAATAGCGGTAATAATACTATTTTTGATGTTTTTATTAGCACTTCCGTAAGATTTTTGTATTGATCGAGAACCGCTTCTGAGTGAAATAGTCGGCGAGCCGTATTGACTTGCAGGTTATCTAAGCCCACTTGAACCATAATGAGGTTATCGTTTTTGGTGCTCAGCTTTTCAACTTGGCTGGTGAGGGTTTGTACAGAGGCACCGGGACGACAGAGCACTTTCCAATTCACTTTCCGGTTTTGGAACTTCTGTTATTGGGCTTCACTGTACTATCGCGAATAAGAAAGCCCACCGACCCTATTTCTTCTTGCTTGATTGGGTCGTTTGAGTTTTCAATTTGGAGGACATTTTCTGCTGTGTTATGTTCCTATCGTTAGTCCGTACCCAGTCATCTCTCCGTTGACTGTCATTTGTCCATTTGTTATTGCCACTCCTTGGCTGCCTATCGCTGCCTCAAGCATCTCCGTATCGACGATGGATACAGTAGGCAGCACAGATCAACAGGGTGTGTTTGGGGGATATTCAATGAGAAAGGAGGAGTGGGCGGCGGAAGATGAATGGAGGGGGTGGGCGGCGAGAGGTAGTTTGGCGGGTATTCACTGGGAAATAAGGTGGTGAGCGTAAAGGGGTATGTACTGGGGAATGTGAGTGAGCCTGGTAGATGCTCTTACCAACAGTAAATAAAGTCACACTAGTTTAAGTTCTTCAACTGTCTCGCCATTATGTTTGTGGTCTGCTGCAGCATCGCAATATGACAGTCATAATTCACATGTTTCGCCTCTGCTGCAATCTTGACAACACAATGGAAGCATTTTCTGTTCCTGTTCCTGTCCATGTTTGGCTGATCATCAAAATATACTGCAAAATATGTTTCATTGCAGCAGAAATATTGGAAGGTTCGGTGCATATTCGTGTCGTGACTTTGTTTAAGGTTGCCGGGACAGGATGGATTAGAGGAAGCGGGAAGGCAGATAGAAAGGTTTGTGCTGGGCCTCTTGATTTCAGTCCAAGAAGTCCGTGTTACTTTCGCTGCAGTCAACTGTTTCAAATACACCAGCTAGGCTGCTATTTGTACACTTTTTACGGTGATGACAACACTGCAATGAACTGTAACAGCAATACAACAGTGGCATTAATAGCAATTACTAATAATAACACTGCCACTAACAACAATATTGCCAATGGGGAGAAATTTATATGGAACTTTATATCAACAGAATGACAAAAAATTTACTTTCCAATTTTCTTTCACCACTTGTTTTTTCTTCGTGCTAAGAGCCGGGGAAGCACATGTCAGGCCGCGGTGGTGTTTAGAGGCAGACTGGACGCAGTGGTATTTACAGGCAGACGAAAGTCTGCTTACATGATAACAGGCCAGCATTCGACTGAAGTCGATCAACAATGAAACCTTGGTATAGTAATCACTAAAGATCTCAAGTGGAAAAAAACAAGTGGAAGCTAGCTACGTGAAAGACAATAGAGGCCTTGGCTTTATATCCAGAAATATCCTCTACAAGTCCTGGGACATCGTGACTCCATTATATACTTCACTGGTCAGGCCTCAAATGTAATTTGCAGTATAATTCTGGTCCCCTCTCACAAGAGGGGTATTAACAAAATATAACGTGTTCAGCACCGAGCCACAAAAATGATTCCGGAACTCAGAAATCAGACATACGCAAAGACTCGACAATACTTAAACTGATATCACTTGAAAGAAGACGACTTAGAGGCCACTCAATAGAAATTTTCAAATACCTAAATAGGTTCACTAAAGCTAGTCTTGAGGGCCTCGTTGACCGAGATAATAACCAAAAGATCTGAAATAACAGGGAAAAACTGCAGCTAAAACCTTTGCGAACATCAGTGACTGAGAACTTCTTTCCGATCAAGATGCCAACAATTTGGAACTGTCTACCACATGATGTGGTTAACAGTAATTACGTAAACATCTTTAAAAAACACCTCGACAAACACTGGGAAACTAATCCAACCTCTTACTAAGAAAATGTGACGTTAGGACTATTGCCGCCAAGGTGTCTATAACATCAGTTGAGTCTCCAGCATCCGGCAGCCCATGAACGATGGGCACCTCATCTTGGCTTGGTTAGCTGTACTGCAAATTCAAATTTGGAGTACTACTAGAATGGACTCTTCGGAACGTCCCAGGCCTACTACTGCTACTACTAGACTAAGGTTGCGGTGGTGTTAGAGGCAGATGGTTCCGGTGGTGTTTAGAGGTGACTGATGGTGTTTAGAGGCAGACTGTGGTGTTTAGAGGCAGTCTGTGATGTTTAGAGGTAGAAATGGTACGGAAACACTTGTAATTTAGACCCGCAACCGCAATCGAAGTCTTCAATTTACAGTTTTAAGTGAGCTCACTCATTTCAACTTCGTCATCCATTACTTTTTTTGTCATTCGGTTGAATTGAAAGCAGATGCAATAAGTACGTTTTTTCGTAGAGCTCTCAGCATCCGTGATGACGAATCTCAAGCCAGAAAGTTCACTAGATTTCCAATAGTTTCCTTAAACTCGGCTTCGCTGACCACCTGCTTGGTCAGACCCATTTAAAGTCGGACGTTGTTGTTTTAGCACTACATGTATCACTTTGGACCGATGGGCTTCAATTGTTTTTCCCTTCGTCTGTGAGGCACCTTCAATTGCGGCATTATTTACTCCTAATGTTAGAACAACATTTAACGTGCCTTCGCACGTAATAGTTATTAATTTCTTGAGTATTTCCAGATAGAATAATTCTATATTGATGTTGGATTTAACAAAAAAACAGATCAGTAGCTGAACACGACTGTGGTGATCCAGCAAGGGGGGCGAGTGGAGAGGACAAGTGGAGAGAGCGAGAGGAGAGAGCGAAAGGCGAGCGAGCGGAAAGAGCGAAGAGGAGAGCGAGAGGAAAAAGCGAGGGAACAAGCATAAAGGAGAGCGAGCGGAGAGAGTGAGGGGAGAGAGCGAACAGTCGTTTGATTATGCTTGATGATGAGGAATGACACACAATAAGGTTTTATCGGCGTCATTAATTGGAAGGTCGAATGTGTAGCAAAATATAAAAAGTATAGGGCATCACAAACCGAAACGGGGTGTATGGGTATAAGAAACTAAAAAAAACAGGGTGCTCAGGTATTACAAACAAAAAACAGTTCATGGGTATAATAAACAAAAACAGAATGTATTGGTCTCCTAAACTGAAACAGGAAGTATGAATATTATAAAGTGAGCAGGATGTATGAGTATCAAAAAAACCTTGAATGAGCCAATAATTTTTAATATCTAAGCCACAATAATACAGTACGCACGAACATCAGTAATTATTCTACCTTATATAAATTGATTTCCATCGTCAAGCAATGTGTTTTAAATTTTTAAATATAATACACAAACTCCATTATCAAATACACCATTTGAATAAGCAAAATGGACGGTCAAATTGAACTCGTCACGGTTCATCTCACTTCATTAGGCAACCGGTGCAAACTTCATGGAACAAAATATATTTTACAATGTTACATAAGTAGAAAAGACTAAGGCACACTGGTTATGTGCTGGAAGTAGAAGATAAGGAATCGAAAGACGGATTGTTTCCGGTCTACGAGAATTGACATATAACAATTCACCGGGGCATTGCAAGCAACCTTGAGTAAAGCGAGCGGAAGGCGGTCGACGCGAAGACAGGCAGCGGGAAGAAACTCGTTTTAGCAGCCGGACAGATGGATAGCTTTCGGAATATTCACGTGAGGTATGTTAATAGGTTATATATATTATTAGGTTTTTATATGTTAATAGGTTATATAAATAGAACGTTTACACACTACCTTTGGCTTTCGCATTTCGATGCTGGGCATACTGTATTGCAACTTCGCTGCTTGTCATGTTGCATATATGCATTTCAATGCTTGTACGCTGAATATTTAGGATATTGACAAACATACATTTATAATATATATTTTATTGATAATAATTTATACGTAGTATTATAGATTCAAGATCCCCACTTTCCGGACACCTTCATGATGATTTTTTTAACATTGTTAACATTTCAACGTCGTTCGATATTGATCAATTTACACGTGGCATGAGTTCAATTAGTTTAGTATTATTTTCTGCGATTGTTTTTATCAGTACCCTTTGCTCTGTTTAGTTACTCCAGCAGTAAATCCTTCTATCGTCTTTTGTTATCGGACATCGAGAAATTTGTAAAATAAATAGGTGACTGATACATTCCTTCATAGAAAAATAACCCATGAGTATAATTGACTCATTTTAGCGGTGGGATGCTTGGTACCAGCTTGATATTGAATTTAGGTAATGTTTCGTGTTTTCCATCTATTTATTTCATATGTATATAATATCTATAGGAATAGTATGACTTATTAGTCTGGTAATTGGCGAGTTGATGTTTGTATTTTGGGTTGTTGAAGCAGCTTCGTTTGAGAATCCATCTACCCATTATATTGTGTTACGCATACTTAGTAATGATCGGCTGATTTAAGTTGGATTTGTAGTTTTTTTTTTTTTACTAGTTATCTCATACAATTATAGGATTTTAGGATATTTTAGTTTTGCATCTTCCACATTATTTCAGGCAAAATTGGTAGGTTTTTGCATCATTGTGGTATTTTTTATACGTATAAATGGCATTCTGTTACGATTAGGCCGTCGTTACATCAGTTAAAGAGATGGTAATTTAACCCTGTTTTGGACTGAGTTGAGGCTACTTTCAGCAGATTTTGTATGTACTATGGCGTGTTCGTGTAGAAGTATTCCACACCACGTACACACATCACGGTTTTTAATGTATGTTTTGGGTATGGTAGAGAATTGATATTCTTGCTTTGTTATAACTCGAGAGTTTTACTATGGGTCTTTCAGTTTTGTATGTTCTCTGTTCAGTTTCCATCCTCGATGCAGGGTATTGGGCATTTTTATACAATTTTATGAATATTAGGATATATAACGTTTGTATCTGCAATGTAGAACATTATTTCAGGTATAATTTAGTAACATGTTGTTTATTTTTTTAGTGTTTTATATATCTTTTTATATCCTGGTACAATATTTGACGTGGTTATCATAGATATAGAAGATCCCATTTTGTTAAGAACTCGGTCTTGTTGTTACTTTATTGTATATTTTTTGTGGGACCATTCTCAATGTTTAGGAGGAGTTAGAAATTCCCATAGGCCCAAGCTCGCTGCGGTTACGTTTATTTCGGATTTACTATATTGAATACCACAATTTATTACATTTTTGATGTGAATTAGAGCCGAGTAAAGAATCTTATATGACTATTTCATAGTTATTGTAGTTGTTTTATGATTATTTCCACGATAATCATAGGAATGTATGTTTAAGAGGTGTAAGTCCGTACTGCATCTTTGTGGAATTTTGTCACTGATCCCTAGCAAGTGTATAGTGTAACGTTTTAGAAGACGATTTTCTGGCTAGAGGGGTCCTGGTGTAGACGTGGTTTACACTCTTTGGTGGTCATTTGGTATTCATCCATGTTCAACGTGAATTATGTACGTTCTTGTAGACGTCGATCTTAAGTTCCATGGGTTTGTTAGAGAGGTTATCCGACAAGCTGCTCATCGTTGTAGTGGTTTACTTAAGTCATCAGTGAACAAAAGCCTACCTTTTTATGGCCATACTCTTTGAGACTCATGTCAGCCTCATTCTTGACCACTGTACATGTGTACAGATTCTTGGTTATGTCTAGGATAAAACTTTGCTCGACGTTGTTCAGAGACGATGGGTTAAACAGATGCAAGGTATGTCTGAAGTATTGTACCGTGACTGGGTGTGACCTCTAAATTTGTTATATATCAGTGGTAGATTGCTGAGAAGGGACATAGTAAAGCATTGTAGAGCTCGCTGTTAGGACACAGTGGGCTTGGATTTTGTCCTGCTAGAGGCGTAGCATAAGTTAGGTCTAGGAATTTGCTATAAATTTAAACAGGTATCATGGTATAAATAACATTATTCGCATTAACTCAGTGTTAAATGTCAGATATTTTCGGTATGGCTTCTATATTATCATTATAGGATCTTAGTCATGAACCAGATCACGGGGGATATTGGAGTATGATTTATCATCTGGGTGTGATAGGATGCACCATATATAATACATAATCATTGTTGCTTAGTGTAGAGGAGAAAATCTTATTAGGCTATTTTGTTGTTATTGTTGTATATTTTGGGTGGACATCACAGAAATATTTCTGTAATCGATATAAATTCACCTAATTTCATGGAATATTGGGTACAAAATACGCTTATTTGGATGTAATGCTCCAAAATTTGGTATGTTTTCCCTCTCGACATTGGATTTGGGTCCGATTACATGTCGTCTTGAAAAATTTGTGGTAAGATTTGTGTTAAGTGTTAAAATTCGTCAATAATTTAATGCACATCTCTATTATGTTATTCGCTCGCATGTCTTTACTAGATGTTTAGCCCCGCATGTCTTACTTGTATAAATGTTTGTGATCCGTTTGCAGTTGTACAGTTAGAGATTTTTTTTGATATATTCAGGCTTCGTTATGAGATTTGGTTCCAATTTCAGAATATCAGATTTATTCGAGCATTCACCAGATCCACTCTAACATTTTTCGCTATAGGTTTGTAATGTAGAGAAGCCGTAAACCTAACCCATCCTAACCTATCCTAATAATCTAACCAAGGATTATATTTTTTCCCAATTTACATACTTGTGTAATGTATTTCTTCATCGATTTAAGCTTTATTCATATCCAATCTTGCCACTTGACTCTAGTTTTTACCAATCTTGACCAGTTTATGTACGTACATATATATAATTTTTCACTTTGCTTGTTATAAATCCAGTAATATCGACCAGTTCCGAGTAATGTTAGGTGATCGCTTGTTAGTAGACTGTAGAGTTTAAAACGTTTATGTAAGCTTCCCGCATACATCAGTGATGGTTACGGGTGTTGAAGCATCAGCAAGTTTTATGTATGTGTATACTGTTAGAATACGATTTATTTTGTTGTAATGTTGGAGGTGTTGCTTATACCATTTTCGTCTATTATATCGAATATTGAATAAATCCATTCTAACATGTATACTACAGATCTGTGATGTAAAGTCAGCAATCAACAAGATCTAGGATATAAACCATGTCTAAGGTACATAATTACCG
>SDVV010041795.1:0-10401 GCA_016164225.1 Gammarus roeselii | reverse complement strand
AGTTGTTTAGTTGTTGTAGTTGTTTTAGGTGTTTTAGTTGTTTTAGTTGTTTTAGTTGTTGCAGTTGTTTCAGTTGATTTAGTTGCTCTAGCTGTTTTAGGAGTTTCAGTTGTTTAGATGTTTTAGGTGTTTTAGGTGTTCTTGTTGTTTAGGTGTTTTAGTTGTTTAGGTGTTTTAGTTGTTCCAGGTGTTCTAGTTGTTATAGGTGTTATGGTTTTTTAGTTGTTTTAGTTGTTTGAGTTGTTTAGGTGTTCCAGTTGTTTTAGGTGTTGCAGGTGTTATAGGTGTTTTTAGTTGTTCATTGTGTTATATGTGTTATAGATGTTTTAGGTGGTATATGTGTTTTATGTGTTTCAGTTGTTTAAGTTGTCTTAGGTGTTTTAATTGTTTTAGGTGTTTTAGTTGTTTTAGGTGTTCTAGTTGTTTAAGGTGTTTTAGTTGTTGTATGTGTCATAGTTGTTTTAGGTGTTTTATTGTTTTAGGTGTTATAAATGTTTAAGTTGTTTTATTTGTTTTAGTTGTTTTATTTGTTTTAGTTGTATTAGTTGTTATAGTTGTTTTGGTTGATTTAGTTGTTATAGTTGTTATAGTTGTTTTAGTTGTTTCAGTAGTATTAGTTGTTCTAGTCGTTTTAGTTGTATCAGTTGTTTCAGTTTTTATAGTTGTTTTATTTCTTGTAGTGGTTACAGTTGTTTTAGTTGTTATAGTTGTTTTAGTTGTTTTAAATGTTTAGTTGTTTTAGTTGTTTTAGCTGTTATAGTTGTTTTAGTTGTTGTAGTTGTTTAGTTGTTATTGTTGTTTTCGTTGTTTTAGTTGTTTTAGTTGTTTAGTTGTTACAGTTGTTTTAGTTGTTTTAGTTGTTTTAGTTGTTTTAGTTGTTATAGTTGTTTTAGTAGTTGTAGTTAATTTAGTTGTTTCTGTTGTTCAGTTGTTTTAGTTGTTTTAGTTGTTTTAGCTTTTTTAGTTGTTGCAGTTGTTCAGTTGTTGTAGTTGTTTTTTAGGTGTTTAGTTGTTATAGGTGTTTCTGAGTGTTTTGGTTGTTATAGTTGCTATATGTGTTTTAAATGTTTCAGTTGTTTTAGTTGTTCTAACTGTTTTAGATGTTTTAGTTGTTTCAGTTGTTTAGTTGTTGTAGTTGTTTTAGGTGTTTTAGTTGTTTTAGTTGTTCCAGTTGTTCTAGTTGTTGTAGTTGTTTTAGTTGTTTCAGTTGTTTTGTTGTTTTAGTTGTTTAAGTTGTTTCAGTTGTTTGAGTTGTTCTAGTTGTTTTAGTTGTTATAGTTGTTGTAGTTGTTTTAGTTGTTTTAGTTGTTTCAGTTGTTTCAGTTGTTTTAGTTGTTATAGTTGTTCCAGTTGTTTTAGTTGTTTTATTTGTTATAGTTGTTTTTTGTTGTTTTAGTTGTTTTAGTTGTTTCAGTTGTTGTAGTTGTTCTAGATATTTTAGTTGTTATAGTTGTTTTAGTTGTTGTAGTTGTTATAGTTGTTGTAGTTGTTCTAGTTGTTTTAGTTGTTTTAGTTTTTTCAGTTGTTATAGTTGTTTTAGTTGTTTCACTTGTTTAGTTGTTATAGTTGTGTTAGTTTTGTTAGTTGTTTTAATTGTTCTAGTTGTTTTAGTTGTTTTAGTTGTTGTAGTTGTTTTAGTTGTTATAGTTGTTTCAGTTATTTCAGTTGTTCTAGTTGTTATAGTTGTTTTAGTTGTTACAGTTGTTATACTTATTTTAGTTGTTCAGTTGTTTTAGTTATTTGTTGTTATAGTTGTTCAAGCGGTTTTAGTTGTTTTAGTTGTTTAGTTGTTTTAGTTGTTTCAGTTGTTCTAGTTGTTATAGTTGTTTTAGTGGTTTAGTTGTTCTAGTTGTTCTAGTTGTTTTAGTTTTTTTAGTTGTTTCAGTTGTTCAGTTGTTGTAGTTGTTTTAGGTGTTAGTTGTTATAGGTGTTTCTGAGTGTTTTAGTTGTTATAGTTGCTATATGTGTTTTAAATGTTTCAGTTGTTTTAGTTGTTCTAACTGTTTTAGATGTTTTAGATGTTTCAGTTGTTTAGTTGTTGTAGTTGTTGTAGGTGTTTCAGTTGTTTTAGTTGTTCTAATTGTTGTAGTTGTTTTAGTTGTTTTAGTTGAGATAGTTGTCTAAGGTGTTTCGGTTGTTCCAGGTGTTTTAGTTGTTATAGGTGTTTCAGTTGTTTCATGTAATTTAGTTGTTAGAGTTGTTTAGTTGTTTTAGTTGTTTTAGTTGTTTAGTTGTTATAGTTGTTGTAGGTGTTTCAGTTGTTTTAGGTGTTCTAATTGTTTCATGTGTTCTAGTTGTTATAGGTGTTATAGTTGTTTTAGTTGTTCTAGGTGTTTTAGGTGTTATAGGTGTTATAGGTGTTATAGTTGTTATGTGTGTTATAGGTGTTATATGTGTTTGAGGTGTTTGAGGTGTTATAGGTGTTCTACGTGTTTTGTTGTTCTAGTTGTTTTAGTTGAGATAGTTGTTTCGGGTGTTTCAGTTGTTCCAGGTGTTTTAGTCGTTATATGTGTTTTAGTTGTTGTAGGTAATTTAGTTGTTATTGTTATAAGTTGTTTAGCTGTTTTAGTTGTTTCAGTTGTTAAGTTGTTATAGTTGTTTAAGTTGTTTAAGTTGTTTTTTGGTGCTTTATGTTTTATAGGCGTTTTTAGGTGTTTTTTTGGTTTTATATGTGTTCCAGGTGTTTTAGTTGTTTCTTTAGGTGTTATAGTTGTTTTAGGTGTTTAGTTTTTATAGGGGTCTTGGTTGTTTTAGTTGTTATAGTTGTTTCAGTTGTTAGAGGTGTTTTAGTTGTTTAAGTTGTTATAGTTGTTGTAGTTGTTATGGTTGTTTTAGTTGTTTTAGCTGTCGTAGTTGTTCTATTTGTTTCTGTTGTTATAATTGTTTGTTGTTGTAGTTGTTATAGTTGTTTTAGTTGTTCTAGTTGTTTTAGTTGTTTTAGTTGTTTCAGTTGTTTCAGTTGGTTTAGTTGTTTCAGTTGTTTAGTTGTTATAGTTGTTTTAGTTGTTTTAGTTGTAATAGTTGTTCTAGTGGTTTAGTTGTTAAAGTTGTTTAGTTAATTTAGTTGTTGTAGTAGTTCCAGATGTTTTAGTTGCTATAGTTGTTTTAGTGGTTATAGTTGTTTTAGGTGTTTAAGTTGTTTAAGTTGTTACAGTTGTTTCAGTTATTTCAGGTGTTTTAGTTGTTATAGGTGTTTTAGGTGATTAGTTGTTGTAGGTGTTATAGTTGTTTCTAGGTGTTTTAGGTGTTATAGGTGCTTAGGTGTTTGTAGGTGTTCTAGGTGTTATAGGTGTAAAAGGTGTTTTACTTGTATTAGGTGTTCTAGGTGTTTCAGGTGTTTAGTTGGTTTAGGTGTTTTAGTTGTTTTAGTTGTTTCAGTTGTTTAGTTGTTTAGTTGTTTTAGTTGTTTTAGTTGTTTTAGTTGTTATAGTTGTTCTAGATGTTGTAGTTGTTTTATATGTTGCAGTTGTTTTAGTTGTTTTAGTTATTTTAGTTGTTCCAGTTGTTTCAGTTGTTTTAGTTGTTTGTGTTGTTCTAGTTGTTTCAGTTGCTTTAGTTGTTTTAGTTTTTATAGTCGTTGTAGTTGTTTTAGTTGTTTTAGTTGTTTGAGTTGTTCTAGTTGTTTTAGTCGTTATAGTTGTTTTAGTTGTTTCAGTTGTTTTAGGTGTTTAAGTTGTTAAGTTGTTTCAGTTGTTTTAGGTGGTTTAGTTGTTTTAGGTGTTATAGGTGTTTAGTTGTTGTAGGTGTTCTAGTCGTTTTAGGTGTTATAGGTGTTTTAGGTGCTTACGTGTTTGTAGATGTTTTAGGTGTTCAAGGTGTTTTATGTGTTCTAGGTGTATTAGGGGTTTTAGGTGTTGTAGGTGTTTAGTTCGTTTAGGTGTTTTAGTTGGTTTAGATGTTGTTAGGTGTTTTAGGTGTTGTGGGTGCTGTAGGTGTTCTAGTTGTATAAGGTGTTCTAGTTGTTATAGGCACTTTAGTTGTTTAAGGTGATTTAGTTGTTTCATGTGTTCTAGTTGTTTTTAGGTGTTATAGTTGTTTTAGGTGTTTAGTTGTTTTAGTTGTTTTAGTTGTTTTAGTTGTTCTGGTTGTTTCAGTTGTGTTTAGTTGTTTTAGTTGTTTAGTTGTTTTAGTTGTTTTAGTTGTTGTAGATGTTTTAGTTGTTCTAGTTGTTTTAGTTGATTTAGTAGTTTAGTTGTTCTAGTTGTTCTAGTTGTTTTAGGTATTCTAGTTGTTCTAGGTGTTATAGGTGTTTTTTTAGGTGTTCTATGGTGTTATAATTGTTTAAAGTTATATAAGTGTTTTAGGTGTTCAAGGTGATTTTAGGTGTTCTAGGTGTTTTAGTTGTTATAGCTGTTTTTGGGGTTCTAGTTGTTTTAGGTGTTCAGTTGTTGTAGGGGTTTTAGTTGTCTTACGTGTTGTAGTTGTTATAGGTTTTGTAGTTGTTTCAGGTGTTTAAGTTGTTTTAGGTGTCCTAGTTGTTGTAGGTGTTTTAGGTGTTGTAGGTGTTTAAGGTGTTGTAGATGTTTTAGGTGTTTCAGATGTTATAGGTGTTGTAATTGTTATAGGTATTTTAAGTGGTATATGTGTTTTAAGGTGTTTCTAGGTGTTCAGTTGTTCTAGGTGTTCTAGTTTTTTGGGTGTTTTAGTTGATACAGTGGTTTCTAGTTGTTGTAGTTGTTTAGGCGATTTAGTTGTTTTAGTTGTTATATTTGTTTTAGTTGTTTAATTTGTTTTAGGTGTTTGAGTTGTTAGAGTTGTTTCAGTTGTTTCAGTTGTTTCAGGTGTTTTAGTTGTTATAGGGGTCATAGGTATTTAGTTGTTGTAAGTGTTTTAGTTGTTTTTTAGGTGTTCAAGGTGTTATAGGTGTTTAAGATGTTTCAGGTGTATTAGGTGTTGTAGGTGTTTTAGGTGTTCAGTTGGTTTACGTGTTTTAGTTGTTTTATGTGTTATTAGGTGTTTTAGGTGTTTTAGGTGTTGTAGATGTTCTAGTTGCATTAGATGTTTTAGTTGTTTTAGGCGTTTTAGTTGTATTAGGTGATAAAGTTGTTCCATGTGTTATAGTTGTTTTAGGTGTTATAGTTGTTGTAGGTGTTTTAGTTGTTTAGTTGCTTAGTTGTTTTAGTTGTTTTAGTTGTTTTAGTTGTTTTAGTTGTTTAGGTGTTTCAGTTGTTTAGGTGTTTCAGGTGTTATAGGTGTTTTAGGTGTTCATTGTGTTATATGTGTTTTAGGTGTTTTAAGTGTTATAAGGGTTTTAGGTGTTTTAGTTGTTCGAGTTGTTTTAGGTGTTTTACTTGTTTTAGTTGTTTTAGGTGTTCTAGTTGTTTTATGTGTTGTAGTTGTTTTAGGTGTTCCAGTTGTTCTAGGTGTTTCAGTTGTTATTGGTGTTTTAGTTGTTTTGGGTGTTTTAAGTGTTATAGGTGTTTAAGGTGTTTAGGTTTTATGGGTGTTTTAGGTGATTTAGGTGTTTGGGTGTAATAGTTGTTCTAGTTGTTTTAGTTGTTGTATGTGTTTTAGTTGTTTTAGGTGTTATAGTTGTTTTAGGTGTTGTAGTTGTTTTAGGTGTTCTAGTTGTTTTAGTTGTTTTAGTTGTTTTAGTGGTTGTAGTTGTTTCAGTTGTTTTAGTTGTTTTAGTTCTTTAGTTCTTTAGTGGTTCTAGTTGTTTTTGTTGTTTTAGTTGTTCTAGTTGTTTTGGTTGTTTCTGTTGTTTTTGTTGTTTTGGTTGTTTCAGTTGTTCAGTTGTTTTAGTTGTTTTAGTTGTTTTAGTTGTTTTGTTGTTTTAGTTGCTTTAGTTGTTTAGTTGTTCAAGTGGTTTTAGATGTTTCAGTTGTTTAGTTGTTTTAGTTGTTTTAGTTGTTCTAGTTGTTATAAATGTTCTAGTTGTTTAGTTGTTTTAGTTGTTCTATTTGTTTTAGTTGTTTTAGTTGTTGCAGTTGTTTGGTTGTTGTAGTTGTTTTAGGTGTTTAGCTGTTATAGGTGTTTCTGGGTGTTTTAGTTGTTATAGTTGCTATATGTGTTTTAAATGTTTTAGTTGTTATAGTTGTTTTATGTGTTTTAGTTGTTTAGTTGTTATAGTTGTTTTAATTGTTATAGTTGTTTTAGTTGTTCTAGTTGTTTTAGTTGTTTTAGTTGTTTTAGTTGTCCTAGTTGTTTTAGTTGTTTAGTTGTTTTAGTTGTTCTAGTTGTTATAGTTGTTTTAGTTGTTTTAGTTGTTTTAGGTGTTTAAGTTGTTTAAGTTGTTACAGTTGTTTTAGGTGTTATAGTTGTTTTAGGTGATTTAGGTTTTTAGTAGTTGTAAGTGTTATTGTCGTTCTAGGTTTTTATGTGTTTTAGGTGTTTAGGTGTTTGTAGGTGTTCTAGGTGTCCTAGGTGTTAAGGGTTTTTAAGTGTTTCAGGTGTTTTAGGTGTTTTAGGTGTTTAGTTGGTTCAAGTGTTTTAGTTGGTTTAGGTGTTATTAGGTGTTTTAGGTGTTTTAGGTGTTTTAGGTGTTGTAGGTGTTCTAGTTGTATTAAGTGTTCTAGTTGTTTTAGGCTTTTTAGTTGTTTTAGGTGATTTAATTGTTTCATGTGTTTTAGTTGTTTTAGGTGTTATAGTTGTTAAGTTGTTTTAGTTATTTTAGTTTTTTTTAGTTTTTATAGTTTTTGTAATTGTTTTAGGTGCTATAGTTGTTACAGTTGTTTAGTTGTTTTAGTTGTTTTAGTTAATTTAGTTGTTTCGTTGTTTTAGTTGTTTCAGGTGTTCTTGTTGTTATAGGTGTTTTAGTTGTTTTAGTTGTATTAGTTGTTGAAGTTGTTTCAGTTGTTTTAGTTGTTTTAGTTCTTTAGTTCTTTAGTTATTTTAGTGTTCTAGTTGTTTTAGTTTTTTTAGTTGTTTTAGTTGTTTTAGCTGTTATAGTTGTTTAGTTGTTGTAGTTGTTATAGTTGTTTTAGTTGTTTTAGTTGTTTTAGTTGTTTTAGTTGTTTCAGTTGTTTAGTTGTTATAGTTGTTTGGTTGTTTTTAGTTGTTTTAGTTGTTCTAGTTGTTTTAGTTGTTATAGTTGTTGTGGTTGTTTTATTTGTTTTAGCTGTTTCAGTTGTTCCAGTTGTTTTAGTTGTTTTAGTTGTTTCTATAAACAACTATAACACATGGAACAACTATATCACCTAATACAACTAAAACGCCTAAACAACTAAAACATCAAATACAATTAGAACACCTAAAACACCTAAAGCACCTAAAACATCCAATAACACCTAAACCAACTAAAACACCTAAGCCAACTAAACACCTATAACACACAAAAAAAACTATAACACCTAAAACACATATAAACAACTAAAACACCTACTACAACTAAACACCTACAACCCCTATAAAAACTAAAACACCTGAAACAACTGAAGCAACTGAAACAACTTAAACAACTTAAACACCTAAAACAACTAGAACAACTAAAACAACTAAAACAACTGAAAAAACGGAAACAACTAAAACAACTAAAACAACTACATCAAATAAAACAACTAAAACAACTAGAACAACTAAAACAACTAGAACAACTAAAACAACTAAAGCAACTAAAACAACTAAACAACTTTAACAACTAAAACAACTGAAACAACTAAAACAACTAAAACAACTAAAACAACTAAAACAACTATAACAACTACAACAACTAAAACAACTATGGCAACTAAAACAACTAGAACAACTACAACAACTTAAACAACTCAAACAACTAAAACAACTAAACAACTATAACAACTAACAACTAACACACCTAAAACACCTATAACACCTGTAACACCTAGAACACCTAGAACACCTACAAACACCTAAACACCTATAACACCTAGAACACCTAATACAACTTAAACACCTATAACAACTAAAAAAACTAAAAAAACTATAACAACTAAAACAACTATAACAACAATAACAACTAAAACAGCTAAAACAACTAAAACAACTACAACAACTAAAACAACTATATAAATTAAAACAACTAAAACTACTGGAACAACTATAACAACTAAAACAACTAAAACAACTGAAACAACTGCAACAACTAAAACAACTAAAACAACAGCAACAACTACAACAACTAAAGCAACTAGAACAATTAAAACAATTGAAACAACTTAAACAACTAAAACAACTAAACAACTAAAACAACTAAAACAACTAAAACAACTAAAACAACTGAAACCACTAAACAACAATAAACAACTATAACAACTACAACAACTAAAACACCTACAACACTTTAAACAACTACAACACCTAAAACAACTGAAACAACTTAAACAACCTAAACGCCTAAAACAACTATAACAACAAAAACAACTAAAACAACTAGAACAACTGAAACAACTAGAACACCTAAACAACTAAAACCACTAAAAGTACTTGAACAACTAAACAACTAAACAAAACAACTAAACAACTAGAACAACTGAAACAACTATAACAACTAAACAATTGAAAAAAATGAAACAACTAAAACAACTAAAACAACTAAAACAATTTGAACAACTAAAACAACTAAAACAACTAAAACAACTAAAACAACTAAAACAACTAAAACAACTAAACAACTAAAACAACTAAAACAACTAGAACAACTGAAACAACTAAAACAACTATAACACCTGAAACAACTAGAACACCTAAAACAAATAAACAACTAGAACCCTTATAACACCTAAAAACACCTACAAATCCTAAATCACCAATAACACATAAACACCTATAACACCTATAACACCTAAAACACCTAAGACAACCTAAAACAACTAGAACACCTAATAAACAAAAAAAACATTTAAAAAACTAGAACACCTAAAACAACTAAAACATCTAAAACAACTAAAACACCTAAAACAACTTAAACAACTAAACACCTGAAACACATATAACACTTAATACACCTAGAACACATATAACACACAAACACCTAGAACACCTATAACACCTTAAACACCTAAAAAACTGAAACACCTAAACAACTATAACAACTAAAACAACTAAAACAACTAAAAACTAAACAACTAAACAACTGAAACAACTATAACAAATAAAACAACAATACCAACTGAAACAACTACAACAACTATAACGACTAGAACAATTGAAACAACTATAACAACTATAACAACTACAACAACTAAAACAACTAAAACAACTGAAACACATAGAACAACAATAACAACTAAAACACCTAAAACACCTATAGCAACTATAACACCTAAAATATCTACAACAACTAAAACAACTAAAACAGCTTGAAAAACTGAATCAACTAAGCAACTACAACAACTGAAACAACTAAAACAACTATAACATCTAAAACAACTTCAACAACTAAACAACTAAACCAACTAAACAACTTTAACAAAAAACTAAAACAACTATAACAACTAAACAACTAAAACAACTAGAACAACTAAATCAACTAGAACAACTAAAACAACTAAACAACTAAAACAACTAAAACATCTAAACAACTATAACAACTATAACACCTAAAACAGCCAAAACAACTAAAACACATAGAACAACTATAACAACTTAAACACCTAAAACACCTATAACAACTATAACAACTAAAACAACTGTACCAACCAAAACAGTTATAACACCTGAAACAACTAAAACACCCAAACAACTAGAACACCTAGAACAACTAAAACACCTAGAAACACCTTAAAACACCTATAACACTTATAACACCTATAACACTTACAACACCTATAACACCTAAAACACCTAAAACAAATACAACACCTAAAACACCTACAACACCTAAAACACCTACAACAACTAAGACACCTAAAACAACTTAAACACCTATAACAACTACAACACCTAAAACAACTACAAAACGTATGACAACTAAATTACCTACAACAACTAAACACCTAAAACAACTAGAACACCGAAAACAACTATAACAACTAAAACACCTAAAACACCTAATACACCTAAAACACCTAAAACACTTAAATCACCTTAAACACATATAACACCATAAAACACCTATAAACACCTATAACACCTACAACACCTAAAACAACTACAACACCTAAACCAACTAAACAACTTTAACAGAAAAAAAAACTAAAACAACTATAACAACTAAACAACTAAACAACTAAACACCTAAAACAACTAAATCAACTAGAACAACTAAAACAACTAAAACATCTAAACAACAAAAACAACTATAACACCTAAAACAGCTAAAACAACTAAAACACATAGAACAACTATAATAACTTAAACACCTAAAACACCGATAACAACTAAAACAATTAAAAACAACTAAAACAACTATAACAACCAAAACAGCTATAACACCTGAAACAACTAAAACACCCAAACAACTAGAACACCCAGAACAACTAAAACACCTAGAAACACCTA
>SDVV010041793.1:0-10401 GCA_016164225.1 Gammarus roeselii | reverse complement strand
CATATACATATACATACATACATACATACACACATACAACGTTTTTATGAGAGAATCTTGATAACATCCATTGAAAGTAGTTTTCGACAGATCATGTCTATTTTTTGTCTTTAAACCTTACGCGGAAATCTCGAAACTTTCAAGTTCCTTGACTGTCCTCGAGTTTTTGGGAAAAAAAACTTTCGTCTGCTAGGCAGCACATAGCGTCTTGCGCCTATTGGTCTAAATGTCTTCCAGGTACCATGGCGCGCTTGGTCATCTGGCGGCTGCAACCCCCAACCGCCTTCCTTCCTATGTAAGCATGAGCTGGGCTGCCCCATCATTCATGAAATCTAGCAAAGTTTATTCCCGTAAGGAGACGTTGGTGTGTAGTTAAAATAGCAGGGGGAAGAGGAGGTCCCATATGGCTCTCACTCATTACAGAGAAATAGCTTTCCATCAAGAGAATCAAGATAACAAAAGTTATATTCTCTTCCACTTGTGAAAGCCATATAGTTTGCATAGAAAATACTGTCATGTAGCGCAAGTTGGCTAATGTCATAAGAGCACAGAAGATGGATGAATTGGCTGCATCTTAAACTGGGTGTTTCCAAAGAAGCGCTTGCCGTGTAAGGAAGTGATAACCCGTTTGTATAAATGACTGTAATCATTGGCCAATACAAGTAATGCCTGGTGCCTACCACATCCAATATACGAGCTCATAGCGGCCAAATAATATACAGGCCTAAAATATGAGCACCTAAATAGTAACTATGTACATCAATATATACCAACTTCTAAGATGAGTGTGAATGCACAGCCAGGGAGTGGTAGGAAAATACTCAATATTGAAGTATCTGCCCAGTGTACCATTGCTAATATGGTAGCTTTGCCATACAGCGAATTGGATAAAGTAATCATATACCAAGGAATCTGACGTCCTTATCTCGAAGCCAGAGCGTTGAGTACTTCAGAAAGATGTGGTAAGATAATCCATACACATACCCTATAATTTTTTATTGTTTTCAATGGGGCCCAAAGGCCCTGGGGAAGATGCCTCCACCATTTATTTCCCAAGGCCCTCAAAGAGTAGGGAGACCCCTGGCCCCAACACTCGCCAGAAGTTGTGGCATCCAACCATACTACTACCGCCTCCAGCCCTGCTGGAATAACGGCTTCCCCCCTCTACCTTGACAAAGATCCTATCTATAACTCCCCGAATTGATAGGCTTACAAGCTAATTGTACACTCAAAGCGTTGCCAGTGGTTTGCCTGCAGTAGGATGGATGAGAAACAAGTCATTGTTTGACGGACATTGTGCTATGTAGGCATGAGTACGGTCATAGGGCCCAGGACGTGTGCCCGGCCATCCGGCAGCAGTGAGGCGATAGAGATGAGCGGTGGCGTGTGGGTGAGGGTCTGGTTTTGTACCGGAACTTGTCATCGCATGTAGTCCCGTGCGTGACATTGCTGCAATCTCAGACACCCTGTTTTGTGCTGCGAGAGCGTCGAGAAACGGAGTGTTCTGAAAGAGCGCTAATACTGACGTCATTAGAGCATTGGAGCAAGGAGAGGCGAGCGTGTCGAGAACCTGCTCCAGCTTCCACTGCGGCACGAAACGTTGCTATGGTGGGTATGCAAGAAACTGGGCCTCTGCCAGGTCCTTGAAGATCGCCTCGGGGGTCGTGAGGCCAAACCCATGAAAGAGAGGCAAATGAAGCGCATTCCTGTAAGCCAAAACTGTACAAGGAATGAGCTGCTTCTGCTCGCCCGCATAGTGAAGGGACGTGAAGAGGGTGAACTGGTTGATGGACTGCAGCTTCGTGGCGCATGGCCACACCTGGAAACGTGTCCAGAAGCCTTGGTACTGGCATTGTGCGGACTGCTTGTGCGTGTTGGCCAGGGTGTCTGCAAGCAATCTATTGTATTTGATAGTGAGCAACGTTTTGAAAGACTTAGAGCTAGATAGTAAGTCGAGAAGGGTTGTGATGTTAAAGGCACTTTCCTGCCTCCAACGCGCTGGGACACGAGGGCGAGCGAAAAATAGCTGAAGGACGTGAAGACCTTGGGCCCCCACAGTGTGCTGGGGTGGTCGTGCACCACGAGGACGTCGCTGTAGCGATACGTCTCAAGTTTGTGGAGCACTTGGAGGGTCAGGATGAACGGAGGGGACAGGTATATGTCCATTCACTGCTTCCCGTCGCATAGGAAGGGAACCACGAAAGCTGCTTGAGGGTGATAAAATGGAGCTGCAAATAGCGAGAAGCTGTGGTTTCCCGGATGCGCAAAGGGGTTTATTTTGCTGAGTCCCGCGCGGGGTAAAGAGGCGGGCGAAGTCTTGAGGCGTCCGCGTCTGTTTCGTTTCTACTGGCGGATGTGTGAGAGCTGATCGGCTCAGACGTTCTGCGATCCGGGAAGGAAGGCCGCGAGAAGCAAGAGGTGCCGGTGCTGGAGGATCTTTGGAGCTGTGCTCCAAACTTCTGCAACGCCGAGGCCTTACTGGAGCCCAAGTGATTCGCCATGGCTACCCCCCCCGCCCTGTTGTCTGGCAACACTCGGACTGTAGTGTGGTGCCATTGAGCTCGTGCCCGTAGCGCATGTACGATGGGCAGCGATACCATCAACGTAATTTGAGAATGCATCTCACTCGCGACCTGCGGCCGTAAGACTACTGGTCGCTGCAGCATACAGCCCCCGCGCGTCGCCCGATGCGTCCATCCACAGGAGTCGCTATGGTGGAGGCATTACGAACAGGACGTGGGAGTGAAGGAAAACCTTGCTGCTCCAGTGCTGTGCCACGCGGGGGTAGGGATTATTGAGGTTGCTGGGCTTGCGGGATAGGCGTAGGGATTGTGCTGCTAGCACCATTCCGTTGAGGAAGTGATGAGCATGGCGTAGGTTAGGTATTTATTAATACATGAGGCCGAGGAAACTCTGATGCTGTCGAAGAGACATATTTATTTGGGGAAGTATCTTCAAGACCATGTCCCTGCGGCGGTCGATGTACTGTGAGGTTAGGGCGATGGGACCGGTCTCTCCATTGAGTGTTACCCCCAGGAAGTCAAACTGCTGGGTGGGTTTCAGAATTTATTGAGTTCCTGGACAGGATACAAGATGCAAAAGCTGGTTGTCTGGGCCCTGCCGTGACTACGCCGTTGAACAGGAACTCTAACCCAAGCATTTTCAGAACGCCTTCGTGTTGTCCGTGCAAGGCAGTGTGATAGAGCAGGATTTCTGAGTCAACCATTGAACAGTTGTAAAGGAAAGTTAAGTGTGACCCGTAATCATCTGCGAGTATGTCAACAAATTTAGGTTTTGACAATTCTTGTCCAGAACTGTATAGACAAATTGTTGTGTCAACAGATTTCTACCTTGACAACTTTCTGTCTTGACAAATTTCTGTTCAGACAATTTTTGTAGAGAACTGTATAAACAAATTGTCCTAACTACAGATTTCTGTCTTGACAACTTTCAGTCTCAACAACTGTGTCTCGACAAATTTCTGTTTTGACAAGTTTTATCAAGAATTGTATTAACAATTTGTCATGTCGACAGATTGCGGTATCGGCAAATCTCCACTACAATAATTATTGTCAAGAACTGTATAGACAATGAGTCGTGTCAATGGATTTCTATCACAACAATTTTCTGTCTTCGCAAATTTATGTTTCGACAATTTTTGTTGGGAACTATATCAACAATTTTTGTTAAGAACTGCATCAACAATTGTCGTGTCAACAGATTTCTGTCTTGACAACTTTCTGTCTCAACAAATTTGTTCTGACAATTTTTGTCGAAAACTGAATCGACAGATTGTTGTGCTGACAGATTTGTCTCGACAACTTCTTGTCTCAACAAATTTCTGCTACGACAATTTATGTCGAGAACTGTATCCACAAATTGTCGTGTCGTGGGACGCAGCTCACTGGAGAGCACATTCAGTGCAGCAAGTCAATAATTGCCAAACCCATCTGTGGCTCTAGGGATCAGGTGAGGCCGGAGTGCTTTGCATCCAAAGCCAGAGCAATTAATGAATGATGGGGCAGCCCAGCTCACGCTTATATAGGAAGGAAGGGGGTTGGAGGTTGCAGCCGGCAGATGACCGAGCGCGCCACAGTACCTGGAAAAAAATTTGACCGATAGGCGCATGACGCCACGCACCACCTAGCGGACAGAAGTTTTTTTTTTCTAGAAGCTCAAAGACAGTTGAGGAATTTGAAAGTTTTGAGATTCCAGAGTAAGGTTAGACAGAAGGTCTAAATCAGTTGAAAACTACGTTCACGGATGTTATCAAGATTCTCTTGTAAAAAAGTCTCTGTAATGTTTTATCTTCAGGATTCATTGAGTAAAACCAGAAGCGCAATGCAAACCATATGGCTCTTACAAGTGGAAGAGCAAATACAAATTTATTCAACCTATACATCACCCCATGCAGCCCATGTCAACCGCAGACTACACCAATAACAGCTAATTGTATAGACTGTCTGATTCAAATCCTGAAATCAGAAACATCAACTTTTGGTGAGATGTTCTGGCAAACACCAACTTCCATACCTCAGCATCAAAATTATATCAACTCAACTCTCTTTACACCAGCCATGACAATAGCCACCATCAGCCAGACCAAAAACTCATCAGCAACAAGCTCAGTGACATATCAAACATTCATCTTAAACATCTAGGTCCACATGCCATCACAATTCTCAGACATCTTTAACCCTTCCATCCTGCACAATGCAATACCAAACACAATGCAATACCAAACACAATGCAATACCAAACAAGACCGCATCAACTTCCTCAAGGATGTAGACCTAATATAAAGGCCTGCACCTGCTGAAGATTCTCAACATGAGCCTGTTGGTGGGTGAGTGCCTGCCAAGGTTTCACCACTGCAGGAGGAGCTAGGGTTAGGTAACATGAACAACAAGCCCCAATGCACTACCTTGCAGGAAAAAATGGGTTAACTGTAAGCAGAGCATCATAAACAATGCAACTCTATAACTGCAAAATAGAGCCCACATTAAATAGAATCAATCCAAGATTCCTTGATATTGTAACAGAATCAATTGTATCCTACCCACTTACGAGTGACTGGACACCTTAAATGGCAGGCTCAGGGTCTACATGAGCATCTCAAGTATAACTTGAAGTTGTCCGCCTTGAACTTGCATGAACAAACACTGAAGATTTGCTTGACATCAATTGAGAACAGCATTGGTCAAAGGACAGAACCCTGAAGAACACCACTAGTATTGTCAACTGGGCTGCATTCACTGCATCTAACAAACACTCATCACTCTGCCAGAGAGAAATGCAGTGATCAAGGCCAGCAAAGAAATACCAACTAACAAGGACTCCAGCTTAGACAGAGCACAGTAGCATGACTCAGCACATCAAATGCATTTGAAAAAAGTATAACATTATGACTGCGGGGTGACTGCTTGCACCCCCCTTTTGGGCACCAAGACGTCGGAAATGTCACCGTTTGACTACGGGGCTTGAAAGAGCAGGTCTTTGTTAGTAAGTATCAGCTACTTATAGAAATTCAATACGCGCACAGAATTTATGAAAAATTGACAAAGTGAAGGTGTGTTTTTCAGGTCCCCAAAAATTTTGGTTTGGAAAAATTGACGTTCCGCAAACTTTGATGCTGTGGCTGGAGTTTCCATTGGATTAGGGCCAAATTTTGGTGGTGATACTTGGAATGTGGTGTAGTTTGTTGCGTAAGAAGGATTTTGGGAAAAATATAAACTTTTGTAGATATATACAAATATACAACTGCGGGGAGTCACCCCAGGTGAAAAAAAAATTGGGGGTGAATCCCCGCACCTATTTTGTTATTAAATATTTTTGTTTTTCTTCAATGAAAAGTAATCAAATGCAATTCTACACACATATGATGACATTTGGAAGTAAATGACCCACAATAATGACGCCACAGTTTATTTCAATATGCGTAACTAATTTTATAATGACCCAATTTTTTTAACACATGGTGACATGTCTAGGCCTTAGTGTTGACTTCTGTTTAATGCTCAGGAGCAAAAATTTTCATCACATTTTCATGTCAAAACAACAATCCCTTACCTAGCATGACTTGTATTCATGTTAATGCAATAAGCTTGCCATAGAATTGACAAAATACATTTATTACATGTTTTAGGGTAATATTAAAAAGATTGTTTTTTCGCAATATTTGCTCATTTACTGATACTTTAGGGTCATAATTAGTTTAAGATGTGGAGAAATGACTTCCAGTAAAGTTAGATTGCAATTATTGTTTGTTTGTTGTTTGTTTCCCGCAGCAAAATTGGGAAAAAAATCCTTCGACAATCGGGCATGACGGCAGCAAAAGACAAGCATCAGAAACACCTGCCACAGACGTAAAATTTAACGTAAAATTTTATTTTAAGCAACTGATATATACTAATATAAGCACGCTCTATCTATTGGTACTCTCAAACTTTCAATTTGCGTTTCAATTATTGGTATATGGGGGGTGCAAGGAGTCACCCCGTTTGGTGCGGGGAGTCACCCTCGATTTGGGGTTGTAGCTCGCCGCACGTTTTTTGGTAAATAACTTTTTTTTTGGTTAATGATAGAATGTTGAAACTTATGGTGCTCCATGGTCATAATAGTAGCTATACACACTGTAAATACTAAGTTTCTCCGCTGTATACTTTTTGAGTTATTTCAAAGTATGCGCAAAATGCGGAAAGTCACCCCGGTCGACGCTACATATTTGCTTCATCAACCCAGCTCTTGACATCATTGCAGGTCTACAGTCACTAATCCTCAGTGCTTCAGTTACTTCAAAACCATATGGAGGTGATGAAATATTGTTGCTCTCAAGATACTTAGTCAACTAGGACACAACAGTTCTTTCCATTGATTTGCAGCAAGTTCATATTAAGCTTACAGTTTTGTAGTTCACAGAATGTGTGAGACTTAGCTTTGATTATTGGGACAACTTGAATATTGCTCCCAACATTAGGGACAGTTCAGGTTCTCATTGACTTAAGGAAAATCAAACAGAGAAGACAGTTCCTCAGCAGAAATGGGTGAAGGCCATCTGGACTCACACTGGAACTGGGATCAAGTGCTAAAAGAATATGCTGGATGCCCACTCAAGAAAAATCAACATCTGACAAATTCAACACATATGACTGGAAAGGAGCTGATGATGTATTATTATTGACTGGGAGATATATTTGGTGTATATCAATTTATACCCATTTTGTTATTGCTGTAAAGTGCTTCAATTGAATCAAACTAACATGCATAATTGACGCTCAATTTCAGTCAATGGTACATGGATAACACTGACATCTTCCATCCCCTAGTCACATCCCAGAAGAGCAAAAGAGAAAATGAAATCTGCAGGGCACAAGGAATGCACGGGAGACGAGCACCGCATGTGCCGATCAAAAAGTAAAGACACCAAACCAACAAAAGGCAGGCAATGACATTCTAATAAAAAAATTATATTCAATACTTTTACTCACCCAGTACTAAATACACCACTAACAAATGTAAAACCAGACATACTTCCAGTATGTCCTTGTTTGATAAAGGTTCTGCATATCAGTGAGCCACTGAGAAACTGAAAAATGGTAAGTACCATACCAATATTGGCTACTAAATCTTTGAATAACATTATGAACAGGGTAGCCTATATTTATAAGAATTATAAAAAACTGAAAATAAAGGAAACAAATGATGGGTTCAATTAAATCTGTTTATTGTATCATAAGGAATAAGAAAATTTAGCTGCAATAGAAGTGAGACAGAGGCAATGGAAAATTAGCTTGGTGAGGTATTATAAGTCCATTAGGACTCACTAGTTAGAAATTGCAGCTACCCTTAATGATAATAATTTTTTAAATCATTAGAGTACCCATCAATCAGTACACATAAGTACTGAACTGTTAATATGGAAAAAAGGGTACAATACATCACAAATAAAACTTATTATCTCTCACCTATTAAGTGTTCAAATTATATTTGGGGTTCATGCAATGTGCTTGGACCACCAACACTTGCTTGAATCAAATACCTTACATTAACAAATACTAACAATAAATTGTCTTTTGAACTCACTAGGTCAGCCTGCATCCCCCATTCTGGTTGCTGCTGGAGATAAGAATTCTAGAGAGTATAGTTGCCATCAGCATTTGCTGATGATTTACAAATTTATTTGTCTTTCCAGCATCATGATGTTGTTGATGGTGTGTCTGCTTTGCAGGGGGATCTTGACAAAGTATTTTGAACTGTATCTACATGGAATTTGTCGTTGAACCCCAGCATGTGTGTTGTTTTACATTTTAGAAAATGATTTGCTGGATGGATTGGTCCTAGTGTTGGCTGTTTACACCGTTGGGAAGGCTCGGTTGGAGTTTGTCCAAGTTCAACGGGATTTGACAATTCATATGGATGTTGGCCTTAAATTCCATGGGCATGTCAGAGAAGTTGTGCAACAAGCTGCTGGCCTTTGTAGTGATTTGCTTAGGTCAACAGTGAACTGAAGCTCAGATTTTATGTTCACACTCTTTGTGATGCATGTCAGGCCCATCCTTGACTACTGTTCATGTGTGTGGAAGCTTGGATATGTCCAGGATGTGACTTTGTTTGAGTCTGTTCAGAGGAGATGGACCAAACAGGTGCATGGTCTATCTGAGGTGTTGTATCTTGACAGACTGTTAGCTCTAAAATTGTTCACCGTCAGGGGCAGGTTGCTGAGCAGTGACCTCATGAAGTATTGGAGAGTTTTGTGTTGTGACACAAAGGGCTTTGATTTATCTATTCTGTTCCAGAGGTTGCTGGATGGTAGGACACGGTGCATTAGAATATGGAATGCGCTGTCTGCTGCTATTGTCAAGTTGTCTTCCATTTCTGCTTTCAAGACGGGATTAGCTGAATTTTTGAGGAATAGATTGTTTGAGTACTAGGAGCTTGTTGTGTTTCTAGTCTTGGTGGTGGTTTTGTGGTGTTTGTTTTTAATTTTTGGCTTTCTCCCAGGTTGTAGTCTTGCTTGATTGTTTTTCATAGTTGCTTTGAGTGTGTTAGTTGTTTTGCGGGCTCCTTGTTGGTGCTGGCATGCATGGCTGTGCTGGCCTCTCATGGCTTGGTGCACCTGACAATCAGGCATGCTGGCCCTTGGGGGACTGCAGAGGTAAGAATCAAAGGTAAGAATCTGTAACTACAAGCAGTCATTTTGCCAGCGTGAACGTCTGCAGATAATGCACGTTCCTAGACAAAAGCTTCATGTTTTTTCACCCATATCAAAGAATGTGAGCTGGGTTTAGACCATTGGAAGAGTTTCATAGCAATGCAGTTGAGCTGGCTTTGAAGTATTGCAAAAATATTGCATCTTTCTGGGTTTAGAACGTCATGGAACAAACTGTTCTGTAGGTCAGAAGAGTCTCAAAATGTTGTTGCCAGAGGTGGCTGTAGATCTGAAATGGGTCTAAACTCCACCATGATGGGCAAAAAAAATGTTGCCAGAGGTGGCTGTAGACCAAAAATGGGTCTAGTTACATCTGCAAAAAACTCCACCATGATAGACAAAGAATGTATTGGTGAGGCATCTCCAGGAGAGAGAAGGGGGAAAGGATAAAAAGGAGTGGGCTTATCCCCACACCCTCTTATGGTCTAAAAATGTGAAGGAATAAATATTGTATGCCTGAAGTGTGCCTACATGCACTAGCCCACTTTAAGTGTGTGTTGGTTACTTGTCCTCTCCTTCCTTTTTAGGAAGAATGAGCAACCAGAGGTGTGCTAAAAGAGTTAGAAGGAAAATATTGCTGGAAAAAAACTAGGGAGTCACATTTTATTAGACTGAGCAATGCTTAGCTGAGACACAGGAAAAGTATGGCAAATGTTTGATGAACAAGAAATAGGGTATGGATAGGATCTGAAGCAATGAAAACAAGTAGTCAACCAACCCTTGACTATTATGCAAGAAATGCTAAACCTAGACTGTTGCAACCAAAAATGAATATAAATTTACTAAAAATTGATCTTCTTGCAATCAATTGAAAAAAAAGAGGTTTCAGGCGGTTCCAATGGCCGCGGTGGCGGTTCCAATGGCCGCGGTGGCGGTTCCAATGGCCGCGGTAGCGGTTCCAATGGCCGCGGTTCCAATGGCCGCGGTGGCGGTTCCAATGGCCGCGGTGGCGGTTCCAATAGCCGCGGTGGCGAATCCAATAGCCGCGGTGGCGGTTCCAACAGCCGCGGTGGCGGTTCCAACAGCCGCGGTGGCGGTTCCAACAGCCGCGGTGGCGGTTCCAACAGCCGCGGTGGCGGTTCCAACAGCCGCGGTGGCGGTTCCAACAGCCGCGGTGGCGGTTCCAATGGCCGCGGTGGCGGTTCCAATGGCCGCGGTGGCGGTGCCAATGGCCGCGGTGGCGGTTCCAATGG
>SDVV010041792.1:0-10401 GCA_016164225.1 Gammarus roeselii | reverse complement strand
AATTGATTTAAAAGATCCCTCCACCGTCCCTCCCTTTCGGTTTGTATAGCTTCACCACCCCTCCCATTAGGTGCACAAAAAGTTGAGCCTCCCCTCTGACACCGGGGATTGTGCAAAAAAAAAAAAAAAAAAAAAAAAAAAAAAAAAAAAAAAAAAAAAAAAAAAAAAATTAAGAGCAAATTCAAGGATTAAGTTAGTGTATATATTCGTATGTACAATATAAATAAATATAAAGAAGCCCCCCCCCCCTTCATTACCCAGAACCCCGGGTAGAAGACGGGGATCAAACAATGGGAAAGACCATGCCCTATCGGAGAAGGACTGACGGTCCCTCCAGAGCGTCGCACTCAAACCAGAAGTTCCTCATCGACAGGAGACCTGACTCAGGTTGTAATCGACGACACAAATGAACGCGACTCGAAGCTGGACGCGAATATAACCGGAATGCAGAATACCCTGGGCAAAATATCCGAAATGATGGGCCTTCCCGCGCTGGAGACTGAGGACTGCTCGGCGCCCTCCAGTGAAGTCGACGAACGCCTCACTAAACTCGAGAACCTTTGTGCAACTATGAATACCAGACTGGATGAGCTGATGAAGAGGATAGAGGCCAGAGAACCCGTAACCTGTTCGTGTGCTTCCGCCTCTGACCTCTCTGATAACATCGCTCTCCTCCCAGCCGAAACTTGTAACGCCCGAACACCAAAAGTCGTAAGGAGGAGACAAAACACACGATTTGATGACCACAACCTATTCAACAACAGCCCTAAATTCCCAGAATACTTGAAAGTGACGTTCGAAGTCAATGACAGACCGGATATTTGACCATATAAAATATGAGAAGAACTGTACTCCATGACTGGCCGTCCAATTCTCAACATCACCGCCAGCGGTGACGATAGCTTCACCATTAAAGTAGACACAAAACTTCAAAGTGACACTATGCTCTCCCAAAAAAAAGAATATGCGAAAGGCCATGCAAAATCATACCACACTCAACGTTATCCATGAGTTCAAGCCTGATTTACATCGAGGGTCTCCCGAGCGATAAAGCCGACGAATTCATCACCGGACTCGTCCAATACGAGGAATGTATAGTTGAAGCGAAAATCGCACCAAAAATCAAACCAAGAAGAAACACCACTACGGCTCTCCTGCTTAAATTCAATTGCCCCACCCCACCTAATTACATAGACATACCTATCTTTGACGCCAAAACCAAGGTTACACCCTTCGAAAGACGTCCGAAGCGATGCTATAAATGCCAGAAATACGGACACACGAGCCGAGATTGTCACGGTATAAAAAGATGCTCACAATGCTCCCAAGCCGACCACGATAAACGGGACGATCCCTTGTCGTGCTGATCCGAAGAATCTCACTGATTTTACTGCCAAATAAACGGCCACTCTACGGGACACGAAGACTGCCCCCAGGACAAGACTTAGGGGGAGATCGTACAATACCAAATTGAGCACAAGGTCTGGCGACGAGAGGCTGCGGCTGCGATTCGCTCCCCCCAGGCTGACCCTTCCACCCAAGAGAGAAGATCAGCATCATTCCCTACCCACTTCCTAATAACGCTTGTAGATAGCGGTGCAAACAAAGTTGCTCCCTCAATGAACCCATTCACCATGGTGAACTCGCTCCCCAAATAACTGGGAGGCAGACCGATAAATATGAACCGACAGGGAAAGATGTATCTGGCCCACGTCGTAAATATCGAGCAAATAAACGCTATACAAAGGGTTAACAAAATAGACAAACACAAAGTAACTGTCGAAATACATCCGTTCTTCAATGCTACAAGACGAATTATCTACACTTCCAGCTACACTCCCAAAACTGACCTAAGGGCTTTTGCAGCAGGTACAGTAGCGAGCGAAAATTCGTTTATGATTGAAAACTAAGTGAAATCTTCGATGTCCATTTTTCGCTCTATATTTGAACTCATCGGAAATTGGATTAATATTACCCATTAAGAGGCTTTGTCCACACATAGTATTGTGAGGAATTGCTATATGAAGTTAAATTCCACGTGGGGAGAGTCGAATTTGATTTTCAGGTTACAGACTAACCATAAACGAATTTTTGCTCGCTACTGTACAACTAAAGAACCGGCAACTTACACAAGTACAGTACTTCCACCACTACGTCCGACGACAACTTCGACAACTCTTCACCCCACAAAAACCCCAACCGAGCCCCAAGGGCTGCAAGGAGGGAGCAATACACTCCATTCAATGAACACAACTTGTTCAACAATAGTCATACCTTTCCCGAACACCTGAAGATCACGTTCGACGCCAACGACAGCCGGAAATTTGTCCATACACTCTGCGAAAAAAGCTGGGCTCTTTCACTGGCCGCCCAGTCCTGAGCGTCGCCGCCAGCGGCGACGAAGGCTTTGCCACCAGAGTAGACACAAAACTTCAAAGTGACGCATTTTTTTCCAAAGCTAGACTCTATGAAAAGCCATGCAAAATAGTGCCACACCCAAATTTCTCTACAAGTTCAGGTTTGATCTACGTTAAAGATATCCCGGAGGAGAAAATCGAGGCGTACATCACTGGACTCGTTCAATACGAAGACTGCGTTGTCGAAGCAAAGGTCGCACCGAGGAGAGAGACTACCACAGCCCTAATACTAAAATTCAACTGCCCTACTCCACCAAAATATCTAGATATTCCCTTCTCCGCCACCAAAACCAAGGTAACACCTTTTGAGAGACGTTAGATGCGATGTTATAAATGCCAGAAATACGGACACACGAGAGGAAACTGTAATGGTAAACAAAGATGCTCAGACGACCACAACAAACGGGAAGATCCCCAGTCGTGCCAGTCCGAGGAACAGCACTGTTTTTATTGCAAAGTAGACTGACACCCAACCGGACACAAAGATTGCTCAGAGGAGGAAACGGAGAGAGCGATCCTCTAATATCAGATAGATCACAGAGTCGGGCGACAAGAGTAGTGTCGATGCGCTCTTCCCAGAATGACCTTCCTCATCGACACCATTTCCCACGGTACTTCCTCATTACGTTCAGCGAAAATGGTGCAAACAAAGTTGCCTTTTCAACTAATCCATTTATAATGATGAAGTCACTCACCAAACAACTAGGAGGAAAACAGAAAGACATTCAACGACAGGGAAAGAAATATCTGGCTTACGTCGTAGAACGTGAGCAAAGTAACGCTATACAAAAGATCACCCACATAAACAAACTCAAACTTACAGTTGAAGTATATCCGTCCTTCAACGATACCAAATGAATTATTTACACCTCCCATTACACGCCTACAACAGACCTCCGTGTTTTCGCTGAAGGTCTACGGAGTTACCAAAGTCTGTCAAGCAACATGGATAGAATCACATGTTGCAAGTTTTACTGCATACCAAATTACCTTCCCAGGACACGACGCACCGGAATTCATAGTAATCCCGGGTGAACAAGGAAGAACCAATACCTACCCAGGTGCAACATGGCCCCCAATGTGCAAAAATGCCTTGCATAGTGCCCCGTCATCGCATACTGTCAGCCACATGCACCCCAACGTGGCAAGAAATGCGCTGACGAGCACGACAGAATAGACTGCACAGCCCACTACCCTAAATGCTACCACTACTCATGCTACCATGAGGCAGGCGACCGCGACTGCCCAGTACACATGGACCAAAAAGAAATAACAATCACACAGAACAAAAGCAGAGTTACACGGAAGCAAGCCATCCAAATCTGGAAAGACGATAACCCAAACCGCCTCAATTATTTCAAAGCAGTCAAATCGACAATCAAACAAAATTCCCCCGACGACATCCACACATCGGCAGAACGACATCGTAACACGACCCCAACACTCCTACCTGGCTGCAGTGCTTCCTCACTCAGCCCAACGACCGTCCCCGCACCAGAGACGCACAGTCCTAGAATTTTTTTATGCAGATACCAGGAAGACGACAAGATGAATGCATTCCCCGCAGTCGACCACGCAGCAAGGCTCACTACTATAAAAACGAAAAGGCAAAAAGATGAAGAAACCTCCGATACCCAGGCGCCACTGAGCAAAACGATCAGTAACAACTCTCAAATAACGGCCCGCCAGGACCAAAACCCAGAACTACCTCCACCTGTCTCAAACGCGGCTCCATTCGTGGAAAACCACTATATATGAGGGACAAGATCCCCCGTTAACAAACCCGACTCACGAACACACAACCAGCGAGAACGATCACGGCCTTGCTGACAACGCTTATAACGAAGAGCTCATACGCGAGACCTCTGCACAACCAGTCAACTTACCTGGCCCAAATACCTCGCGCTCCACACAACCACCCAAACCGATAAAAAAAGGCTTCCACAGAAGAAGACCGCACTCGCTCACAAAGCAAACACAAAGAGCACACACCCTCGTCTTCCCGCAAGAGCACTCGCAGCCGCGACCGCAGCAACCAAAGCCGACCACCTTCCACCGAAGGCAGACACTCCCGTGAACACTCCCGACCCGGAACCCTTGTGCAAACTCATAAACGCGAGCACCACAAAAGCTCCAGCAAATCACGCGACCACTCTAGATAAACTGACAGGTACTCGGAAACGAGGAAGACGAATTATTATCCTTAATCGCCACCCATAAACCTTTATTGATAGGCCTCCAAGAGATCAAACTCCAAGAGACCGCCACCTTCAGAATCTCCCAATATTATCATACACCGCCGCGAAGGCCACACCAACGTGACTGCTCACGGCGGAGTGGCAATTATGATCCACCAAAGTGTTCCTCACTTCCCCCTTCCCCTGAGGACAGAATTCCAAGCTATCGCCATAAAGATATGCGTCTCAAGGCCAATAACAGTGGGATCCATATGCTCATCACGATGCCACGACCTCTCGGAAGCACTAATGACCGAATTGCTAAACCAACTGCCCTCACCAATGCTCCTCCTTAGAGACTTCAACAGCTACCATGAAACATGGGGATGCGTGAGAACAGACCCCAGTGGAGTGATAATGGCTAACTCCATGAACACTAATAACCTAGTCCTTCTCAACGACAGACAACCCACCTGAATCAACCCCGAAAGTGAAACTGCCATCGATTTATCCATATGTTCCCCCACTTTGGCACCCCAACTCGTTTGGGGAGTTTTGCCTTCAACACACGACGGCGACCATAACCCAATCATCATATCGCTTCTTACCAACCAACCAACCAAGAAACCCTGCCCCACAAGAACTTCGATTCAACTACCGGAAAGCCAGCTGCGTGGAATACTCAGCACACACTGCGTGGAGTGATATGGACAACATCCCCGAAAACATTTCAGAACACGAAAGCGTCGTCCAACTATACGAAAAGTTTCAAGCTGCAGCCGAGGCAAGCATTCCCTAATATACCTCTTCAATCTTCTTTCCGAAACCATGGTGGTGCTTAGAGGTGCAAGAAGCAAAATAAAAGCGTGAAAAGCTATACCATGCCTACCGACGCACATGGTCCTCCAGGAACCGAGTAGCGTGGAAAAAGGGCATGTGCTGTATACCGAAAACTTCTAATGGAGAAGAAACGTGAAAGCTGGACTCAATTAGTCAATACTATAAAACGAAACACCTTCCTCTCCCAGGTGTGGGAAAAAATTCGACAGATTCAGGGAAAACCCGAGAGACCTATCAACATCCTTTCTGACGGAGGCAGAACTTATTCTTCCCACGCGGAAATCGCAAATAAACTAGCTCGTACGTTTGGCCAGATTTCACAATCAACAAACTACACAGCTGCTTTACTATGGAGAAGGACTTGAGAGAAAGCGAACATATTGACTTAACTGCTAGAAACGAAGAGGCCTACAACAAACCTTTCTCCCTCCACGAACTACCGAGCGCTCTAGAGCATACACGTGAAATTTCACCTTAGCCCCACCGGGTACGCATCAACTTATTTAAAGTGTTCAACACTCTGTATTCACACTCATTTTTCCCGATCAATAGCGGGAGTCTATAATTATCCCAATACCCAAACCAGGGAAATTCCATGGTGACCAACATAACTATTGCCCCATCGCTTTTACTAGCGTCCTCAGCAAGACCATGGAAAGAATGATGAATATGCGCCTCCTCGACTACCTTCATATGCATGCAGGCCTGAATAGCATCCAGTGTGGCGGCAGCAATCACCACTCTACGACGGACCACCTGGTAAGACTAGAATCTGACATTAGACAGGCATTTGCCCGAGGGGAACACGTGGCTTCCATATTTTTTGACGTGGAAAAATCATACGATACTACCTGGAAATATGGCATCATGAAGGATCTACCCCGCAGCGGGCTGAGAGGCCACTTACCACGTTAAATCCACCAATTCTTGTAACATCGCACCTTCAGAGATAAGGTCGGTGACACCTTGTCACCATCCTATAAAAAGAGTGACACTGACGAAGTGTCCTCAGTGTCACTCTTTTTATACTCAAAATCGACCAGGTAGCAGACATTCTCCCGCGCGACGGAAGATTGCTTTCATCACTAAACGTGGACTACTTACAAATATGCCACAGGCACCCTAGCCTCTTAACAATTCAGCAGGAACTACAGAAATGTCTAAACAGAGTCGTGAACTGGGCCTCCTTAAATTGGTTCCGATTCTCGCCTTCCAAAATAAAAAGCATTTACTTTACTCTTGTGCCCGGCTTACACCTAAAACCAGCCCTAACGCTGAACAACACTCCGCTAGTATACGAGGAATCAATAAAATTCCTCGGTCTTGTGTGGGACCCCAAACTCACGTGGCGACATCATATTGCAGCCCTGGAGACTCGCTGCAAAAAAGCAACCGGACTTATTCTCTCTGTAACATCCTTGAAATTCGAAGCCGATATGGACACCGGCATGGCGTTATTCAGAACAATAATACGCTCGCGCATTGACTATGGAGAAATTTTTTACGGTTTAGCAGCAAAAACCACCATTAAACCACTCTCCATCATAGTAAATAACGCCCTGCGAATCACAACCGGTGCGTTCCGTTCCACACCCATCGAATCCCTGAACGGGCTTGCTAACGAGCTTTCTCTACCACTCCGGAGAGACAAACTCTCACTACAGTACTATTTCAAGACAAGGAGCTACATCAATAGCCCAGCACTCAGTGACGTCACCACCATTCTTGATAAACGCCTCTTTGCGGCTAAGAAGAACATATGCCCACCCTTTTCTCTAGGCGTGGACAACTTACTGACCTCGCTGAACATCAGACGCAGAGCAAGCAAGCCTTCATTCTCCTATCGAATTATTCAAATCAACATACCAACGTGGATGATCAGCCCACCACTGGTCAACCTAGATTTCCATACGTACCCCCAAAGCAACAGCCCCAACCAACACGTACTGTCGAGAATTCTCACGACTACTTGATGAACGGTACTCTGAGCACCGCCATATCTACACTTATGGCTCCAAAACATCGGACGGAGTGGGAGCTGCCGCCGAAGGCGAAGGGACATCACGTTCTGCCACCCTACCCCAAGAGGCCCCTATATTCTCTGCAGCGCTACACACACTCGAATTGGCCATTTCCATCACCAAAAGTGACCGCCTCCCCAAAAAATGTTATATTTTCAGACAGTCTGAGTGTTCTCACCCAGCTGAAAAACTCTGCACTTTGACCACCCTGCCCTTAGAAAAATGCAACACGACCTATTCACAATGTCCGAGGCGGGCCAGGCGGTCGAATTCTGCTGGATCCCTGGACACGCGAGAATAAGAGGAAACGAGCTCGCAGATTCCCTCGCTAAACGGGTGTCTACCCAGCAAGAACAATTCATCTCCATACATTACCGAGACTGGTTTGGTTCCCAGTCATCAACTCGCGTATGATGGAACGACTCCAGGCAATAGAGTGGACAAAAAATGCTTGCAGTTTAATCATCCGTGGGAGAGTGGGACACTAGGTTTTCTAATAGAGGAGAGCAAGTCTTCATTAACCGTCTATGCACAGGACACACGTGGATAACCCACAACCACCTGATGGACGTAGACATGGCACCGGAAGCACCACAATGCCCCTGTTGCCACCAAGTGGCAATCAGCGTGAAACACTTATGGATTGCGATGCACTCGCAGCAGCCCGACGAGCCTTCTTGAGCCCCCCGTGCAACCTGCAACGCCTGCTCACAGAAACGAAACACCAAAAAAAAGATCACTTCCGGAAAGCACAAAATCTTATAGGAAGCCGTGTGAAAGTAACCAAGCCTGGATCATCTCTGATCCCAAACTCGCTCTCCTCCCTGCGTATTATTGTGAATTTTAACTTTAACTTCGTGCACGAAGCTGGGCAGAATGAACGGATCGTCGTGCCCTAAGGGGGAGCACTAAGGGACTGTACGCTGGAGCTCCAGTGGAGAACAGAGGAGGCTGCTACTACTCCTCTACGTTAAACCTACTCTGTATCTGCGTTGAACCTGTATCTGAATCTACGTTGACCCGACTTTTAATCTATGGTGCGCCTACTTTGCCACTCTTCAATTGTCTTAGGGGGGAGCTTGCATTAACTTCGCGTTGGGACTCCAGTGGAAAACCGAATTAACTAATACTACTATTCTGTTTGAATCAACGCCGTCGATAACAGCCGAAGAAGGGAAATTGTACACGAATGTGCATAACATCGTTACCCTGTGTCATTGAAAAAAAAAGAGTTCAGGAAGGAATTTAAACTGGCCGCGTGGAAGGCATCACGACTTCCACCATTTTGTTCGGGATCAGCAGCAACGCTAAAGAAGGCATGACGCACGAGAATTTTGATTCGGTAAAAGTTAATTCCACGCATCATAACCTCAACTTTACACGCCATCGTCTTGGGTAGACACCTTCAAATAATCATATGAGGTTCAAATTAATCGTCCTGAGTAGATACCCTTTGAAGTCGACTAAAAATCGATAGCAATTATGAAAATTAGGTCACCAGTCGTCTGGCGTACGTCTGGCGCCACCACGGGGATTTGATTTGGGCCTCATTTCTACTGGAGCCTCAACGTGATTCATAATAGGCTTCCCGTGGGGCCGCCCCTCCCGCCGTTCCCTTTGGGATGCTGAATATCGAAAAAATTAGGTGTTTGGTCACCGCATCGGGCACTTTATACAGAGCAGCCCCTTTCCACAGTGGGTAAGTTTCTGCATACGCGTCTGAGATACGTCGAGTCAGGTTCATAAGAGACTCCTATGGTTGGCTGTAACTAGAGGAAGAGGCTTATACACTGTACACAGACTATCAGGAGCGCCGATATACTACTAAAATTCAAATTTATACAGTTTTATTGCTATTAGTTTGAATATTGGCAATAAAATCTGGTCTTGTGTTTCATAAATTAGTGACTCCATACGGAGTAATTTGGTGCTTGAAACAGCTCACGAACTAATCATGTCCATAGAGAATGCATCATCTCCGTGAATTCGGCATTATTTAAAAATAAATCACTCATGCTGCGACATCCAATCCTACTTTACTGTGAACAGACTTGTGGGTTTTCATAGTTTAACATCAAATGTAGTTTTCAATGATCCATGTTGAAAGAAAATGGGGATTCTCAAAGGGACTATTAAACTGGTCATTTCAGTTCATGAACCCCGAGGCCACGGACAGGAAGGAGCTTTAGGGATAACATCGAAGACCCAGCTACAACTCTTGCTGGAAGTACGAGATAGCATTGTGGGAATAGAACAATAAAATTATCACGTGTCAGCGTGTACCAGCTGCCCATGGCAGTGAAGCAGCCACAGCTATTATAAAAACCTGCTGCATCTCAAACACAGTTAACAATTATGATCACATACTTGCCGTCAAGCCGTGCAAAAACTGTCCGTGAGAGTAAACGGCTTCTTTTTCTTCGGGAAGATGCAACAGTGAAATAACAATGACTAGCTGACAGCTGGTCGGTACGTGTCCCGCTGTAGCCCCTTAGGCCGGAAAGGAAAAACTGACTTCATCTTCAGTAATTTTTAAAGTGGACATTTTGTAATATTCTCCGCAGCAACTGCTGGCCATCCAGCTCGGACGAAATTGTAGGCAGAATTGCCAAAACCACATCAGATCAACTACGCAGGTGCAGTGGCAAACAAGCGTCATCGCACGCGCAGTGGCTAAAGAGTGCCATCGCAGACGCTGAGTTCAACGAGCGTTGAATATATATTCATACATTTATACATACATTTGGGCCTACATGCCTGTATGCCTGTATGCCTACAAGCCTATCTGCATGGCTACACACACACACACACACACACACACATACACACACACATACACACACACATACACACACACATACACACACACACACACACACACACACACACACACACACACACACACACACACACACACACACACACACACACACACACACACACACA
>SDVV010041791.1:0-10401 GCA_016164225.1 Gammarus roeselii | reverse complement strand
CCACATGCTGCCCAGGGCAGGTAATGCGTCACGCTCGAGCCCCATACTGCCCAGGGCAGGTAATGCGTCACGCTCGGGCCCCATACTGCCCAGGGCAGGTAATGCGTCACGCTCGGGCCACATGCTGCCCAGGGCAGGTAATGCGTCACGCTCGAGCCCCATACTGCCCAGGGCAGGTAATGCGTCACGCTCGGGCCCCATACTGCCCAGGGCAGCTAATGCGTCACGCGAAGACCTCTTTCTGCATACTTCACTGAAAGCGCAATGCTCGGGTCCCTTAGTGCAGACGGCAATTACGACGTTACGCTGGGGTCCCTTACTGCACACAACCCGTAATGCGTCACGCTGGGTTCACTCACTGCACATGCACTTGTTATACACCTTACATGTCGGTTTATATATATCTATGTATGGTCGCTGCTCTCAGCTACTACGGGCCCTGGGTAGGATTCCAAACATATTACTGTTAGTGTAGGATGGTTTCGTTGTACTAAATAACTCCGTCGTGTTGATATCTACATTGATACCTAGTTTTAAATCTGTACGTTATGCGTATTTCTTCTACTCGCACGAGAACCGTTGTAAGTGTAGGCCATTTGTGCCTGTCAATCAAGTGGAGACGTCAGCATTTCTTGTGTCTGTTAGGATAACGTCTGTCCCGGGTTAGGTTATATGGACGAGAGCCTTCGTAAGTGTATGCCATTTGTGCCTGTACAACAAGTGGAAAGGTCAGCATTTCGGTGCCTGCTATAGAAATGCATGAAGGCCATGTGTTGTTCATAGAAATAATAAAATAACTTGGGTGCTAATGGGACACCAGTAAATCCGAGGACACGCCCTTTAGCAGTTAGCTAACGCTCGAGCTGTTCTCATTGGACAATTCCAATCTCAAACATTACCGCGAGGCGCCTCCCGTTTTTGTAAGATTTTGAGCGATTGTGGACAGATATCCAAGGGCAGAGCGGACAAGGGCAGACCAACACCGGCGGCCACCGCAGAAGGACCTAAAGTTGAGTATTGGCGTAGGATCTTTGATCCATTTATTGTAGAGTATGTTAGGATTTCACTGACCCGTTGATTAAAGAACCGTAGCAATTGTGAGTGTTTTATTTTTGTCTTAGTACCCAAATTATTCATTCAGAGGTCAATAGTAAGAAACTCACAACACACTGAATGCGTGCCGATCGTGGGCCCAGACACTTAATGCATTACGCTCTGCCCCCATACTGCTCAGGGCAGTTGGTGAGTAACACTTGGGCTTCTTACTGCACATGGAACATAAGTTGTCACACTCAGCATCCTTACTGCAGGAGACTTAATGCTTCACACTCGGGCCCCTTACTGCACACGGCCTTTAATGAGATGCGCTCGGGCCCCAACCTGCACAGGACCTAAAGGCGTCATGTTTGGCCCCCTTACTGCACAGGGTACTTAACGCGTAACGCTCGGGTCTCTTTCTGCACACGGCTGTTCAGGCATCACTCTCGGGTTCCTAACTGCACCCGACTAGGGTCCCTAATTGCACTCGTTTCCTTTAGGCGCCAGGCTCGGGTCCCTAACAGCACGCGGCAATTGAGTCGTCACGATGGATCCTAATTTATTCCATTCGCGTGCGAGTGGCCTGTTTGAGCTGAATGGTCGCCTTGAATGGCCCAATCGACCCCTAGTTAGATAATGTGAGGTAATAAGACCGGGTGAGCAGAGTAGGAGGTTACCGCGGTGTTGACTGTTAAGGCTGCTGCAGTACTTAGTGCATTAAGAGAACGATTTCAACCACGATCACCATCGAAACATGTGTGTCCATATTCATCATTGTGATATGTGTGTCCATTTTCTTGAAATGCACTATGATCTACGTCAAGTAACTAATCGCATCAAAAGTTTAATATTCAGTTATAACAAATCATACGAGTACATAAAAAAGAGTTACCTATCCGTTTACCAGCGGTACGGAATGCTGGAATGCATTTTTAACGCCGTATACGTCATAAATCATGTATACGTAGAGTGATGAACTGCAATCATCTGATGGTAAAAAAGTTAGGATTTTTTAAATTTGATTGAACTTCAAACACTGCTCTTTGAGTGTATTCTTCAATATCTCTATGAATAATTACCTAACTTAGCCTGTGATGAATGAGTAATTTTACTTCCAAGTGAAGCTTTGACAAGATGGAACCGTTTGTAAACATAATGATATATTTGACTATCAAAGCTCAACATAATTATTCGATTGTTTCCGGGACATGGCAATCCCAGTATGGTTTTAAATAAAACCGAAAGAGCATATTAAACGTATACGATATCCTGATGACACAAAGTGTCACAATCAAACATTGAAATGACAATTTTATACAAAATGCTCGTAATTCTTCTATAGAATCATACATTGCAAACGAATGATACATAGGGCGTGTGTGGGTCACCTGCGGAAGCCACTGCAAGAACCCTGCTAGCTGGGATTCGTCAATCGACACCTGAAGATGCGCAGGGCAAAAAATCTAGTCATTAAGTGACAATATCAATCATTTATCCAATCCAGGATAGAAAGTAATGCGTTGTTGAACTGGGTGTCAAGTGCCCCCTCATCGACATTCAAAAGCTGATGTCATGATCAGACTTCAAAACATTCCTTGCTTTTTGTAGTATTTAAAAACGACATACATTTTTATGAACTTGACGCTCGAACTTATATTTTTGTCTCGCGTTGCAGTGGCTCTTGAAGGACAGGGAATTGTGAACAAGATGTACGGAACGCTTGCATTATATGAAATAAGTTATTATTACCCGACATACACATCCCGTGACATGCACAGTTCCTTCAACTGCCTCAGATCACTCACAACATATGGAATCATCTGATTATATCTTATCCATACACCCCTGGACACATGGACAGATAATGCAGTTGGAAATGCAATTTGTCTTGGTTTCAGCTTTGTTGTAATGCTGATTCACACTCTTTTTCTACGGTATACAATTTGTCTATCCAGTACGTGGATCATTTATGAACAAAATGGGTGATTTCTACGAACCATGATCTTTGGTTGTATGCAAATGTGGGAGAAATTGATCGTATCGCTACTCGCTATGACTATCAAAGATACGAACGCAGAATCAGCGTATACAAAATATCAATAATAGGTCAATTCGACGAAAAAACTGTTCAGCGTGAGAGAGCAAGTATATTGTACTGATATACGCTTGAACAAAATGTACACTCTATTTGCGAATCAATTTAGCAACAATTTATTTAATCAAATAATGTTACAGAATTCCCTATCAAGTTGAAATATTAGTTCGGAAATTGTAGTTGGTCTCTACTTAACGAATTACCATTTAAGGACTTCTTCATTATGCGAACAGTTCATATGTTTGTAGGTGAGCAACAATGAAACGCGTATATATTTTATTGAGATCGTGGACCATAAACAAGGCAGATGTGGGTCGAGAAAGTTAAGACTGAATGGAGTCTACGAATTGATTCAATGATTGAAATGGGTAAATAAATTTAATTCATCACTCCGTGCGACCATCACGACTGAAAAATCACTCAACAAAGCACGACGCACAAGAACTTCCATCAAACTGATTGTTTGATGGGGGTTCTTGTGTACGGGGACCAGACAGTTTTTAAGTACATTTACGGAGCATTAGGTCCAAAACCTCTTAATAGAAATTGGACACAGCTTTTAACAAGCGAACCGAGATCCTCTAGTTTATCCAGCCCAGAAGACTGTGATTAAGAGTCATTTTGAAACGAAAATAGCTGATGGAGTTTTTTTTAACACACCTTTAAATGCCTACAGACAATCGAATGGATCATAAGCGGGCCAGAGGACGTGGAGTTTGTAGGTAATGTAATAATCGAGGTGAGCAAAAATAATCAATTTCAACTCAATTGAATACTGATAGATCAGTTTAACTATAATTGTTTGCTTTATAGTACGTCACTATAGTTGATATATTTTTGTGCCGTGGTAGGGGTAGGACGTGAACAGAGTAGCTCCTCTGTTTTGTTCATTTTTTCTTAGACCTCGTACAGTTAGGTGGCTGAAAAAAGCATAAATTGCTCAGTGAGCTGCAACAGAACAATCGAGTACTAAATAATCATGATAAACTCAATTTATATTCATTCTAAAAGCTATATTCTGATATTTCGAGGCTTCGCAATTCCAAGTGTTGTAGACTTTGTGCAGGGCTCCACTTGGGTACTGGTGACGTTGTGGAGTGAAGTGTTCGAAGTGTTCTATGAAGTCAATGATATGCTACTTCACTAATACCAGCGTATCATTGTTCACAATGCTTAACGAATCCATGTACCAGATTTGTTTCTTCTCCTTCAAGAAAACATGAACTTGTCAAGATGTCATGTTTTTCATCCAGCGTGAACGAGGCTTCTTCAAGCATCGACTGTTGAGGGTTGTCTGGCCTGCCCTGCCTCTCCTCCTTCCCTCTCCTCCCTTTCTTCCTCAGCTGGTATCATGTAACCCAAACACCATCATCCCTTCCTCTACGTCTCTACCCGCTTCCTCCGGCCCAAGCCCTTCAAACCACTACACTGTTCCAAGTGCTGTTTTCTTACAGGGAATAAATAAATTGACTGGAACTCACCTCTACTCAGAACTAATAGAGCATACGTTGTGAAGTTAAAATTAAATCAAAGTTAGAACAACAAGAATATCTCGAATCTTTGCGTCTGTTATTTCCCCAATTCAACTAAAATGAAAAAGTAACAATAAGTTATCCAAAGTTATAGTCATGGAAATTTAGTTCTTTCATACTTTAGGTTGGACGATGTGTTTTTAGACCGATTTAGAGGGTTACCAAGAGGACTATGAAAATCTGAACTTAACACTGATACATTGTGAAGTATCTTTTATGCATCTCCAACTGTGTTTTGAACGGAATATATGTTAATTCGAACATAACGAGTGGTGCTTCAAACATGTGTAGTGAGTGCTGGCAATAGTAGGGAATTTAAAAAAACGCGTTCAACTAAGGCAATACAGACAACGAGTGTTCCAGGCTGCCTTGCTGCGATCGTCATATCTTTCAGTTTATAGGACATCAATATCCAATCAAACCTGTTTCAATATTAATTTAACAAGTAACCCATGAAAACCACACAAAAAGAGTTTATACACACTTTCTAATTTTTCACGCGAAAGTGACCAAATCCTGACCAGCCATGGACAGTTCCTGACTGTTTCTCTCTGTTGACTCCTCTACCCTCCACACCCATCATTCCAACCTACACCTAGACCTTTTAAACTCCAGTGCACGACAAACGCACCCACATTAGTACCTCTACGCTCCAAAGAGGGGAATCCGATAAAGAGATATATCGTGAAGTGTTTTTGATTGTTAAATAATATTTTGAACTAATTTTTCTCATGTGACACTCAATCTGATTCTATTGAGTTTCGATCAATTTCTGGATTCAACATTTTGGGTTGATCCTAGAACATAAAGTGCAAATTCGGATTGACCTGTTCAAAGTGTTCTATAACGGAAACAAATATATTTTCTTTACATAACTGAAACTGAGAAGCATTTGAAGGAAAACGAAGGGGTATGAATATTTATCCCACAAAAAAATTAGGACTCTGCTGTAACGTCTTCATTTCAAATCTCACCAATACACTACCTCCCAGCGCCGTCTTTCCCTATCTCCCCGAGGGTGCCCTCACGCCTCTCTCCCCTCCCCGCGCTCTTCCAGCCGTTGTCTGTGCCGACGATCCCTTGCATCTGTGCACCCCGCTCGCATATTAGTGGTACCCTCTCAACCCTCTTCTTTCCCATATCCCGCCCGTCTGTTTAGTTGAACGCTCTACACCCTCTCATTTCCATACCTCCGCCCGCCTGTTAGTGGGATCCTCTTTGCCCATTGAAGGGACCTTTTCCCAAACCCCACCTGCTCGTTAGTGGGACCCTCTCCGCCCGTTGAAAGGACCATCTCCTGCATCCCGTTAGCCTGTTAGTGGTACTCTCTTCGCCCATTGAAGGGACCCTCTCCCAAAACCCCACCATCTCCTGCTACCCACCAGACTGTTTAGTGGGACCTTCTCCGCCAGCTGAGGAGACCATCTCCTGCACGACGCCAGCTTGGTAGTGGGACCCTTTGAGCCCGTGAAGGGACCATCTCCTGCTCCCCGACAGCTTGTTAGTGGGACCCTCTCCGTCGCTGAAAGTATCAACTCCTTCACTCTGCCCGCTCGTTAGTGGGACCTTCTCCGCCCGCTGAAAGGACCATCTCCTGCTCCCCGCCAGTTCGTTAGGGGGACTCTCTCCGCCGCTGAAAAGACCATCTCCTGCACTCCACCTGCTCGTTAGTGGGACCTTCTCCGCCCGCTGAAATGCCCTTTCCTGCTCCCCGCCAGCTCGTCAGTGGGGCCCTCTCCGCCCGCTGAAAGGACCATCTCCTGCTCCCCGCCAGCTCATTAGTGGGACCCTCTTTCGCTCGTTGAAGGGACCATCTCTTTCACCCCACCCGCACGTTAGTGAAACCCTCTCCGCCCGTTGGAGGGACCACCTTCTGCACCCCGCCTGCCCGTTGGTGGAACCCTCTCCCCCATTGGAGAGACCATATCTTGTACCCCGCCCGCCCGTCAATGGGACCCTATCCACCCTTTGGAAGAACAGCAACTCGTAATTTCCAGCTAGTTCACCGTGCTCGCTACACTCAGTTCAACGTCTTCCCTGCACACCAGTTCACTGCGTTCCCAGCACACCAGTTCATCTATTTCCTAGGACTGCATCGTTTTTCCACTTGATGAACTCAACGCTGCGCACTTGGAAAATACTATTGGGCACTTAAGATAGATAGCAATTTTGATCATAATGCCAGATTAGATAGCAATTGTTATCATAGAGCCAGAAATGAGTGCGCACTGCTAGGCACTTCAGGTGATTTGTGTAACGTATCAAAAGAAAATACTGCACTCCTGTGGTCATGTTGCGATGATCAGGGATATATTCCACAGGTGACCTACTCCGACTTCATCTTTAGTCTACCGCTGACGATCATTAGCATGTGTACATCAGGTACGGTGCCAGAAAGACATTGACTCCGGTGCACTAGAAAACCTGAGCCCTCAAATCAAATCTTGTGCTCAGGTGCTCAATAGGATACTTCCTTGCGTATTCTTCTCATGTATTGATAAGTTAGTGTCTTCAGTCTTACGTTAACATTTTTAGGTGTCGATTAGCCTAGATTCATGTTTGCGAAGATTGCTTGTAAGTAGTTACTTTTTTCACAACTTTTTACTTCATTTTATGAGCTTATTCGCGTTATTAGAGTACTCTCCAAATTATATTCATGTGTCATTTTTTTTCTCAAGTTTTGATAGGTGAGTGTCCTTAGTCTTTAGTTTGTATTTTTATGTGTCGATTAGCCTATATTCGGTTTTATGAAGATTGCTTGTAAGTAGTTACCACAGCAGTATTTGTGTTTTTCAATGTTCCACACTGATCTGTGTTATTCAATCTTCTGCTCTAAAAATAATTATTATTATTGCAGTCGCTCACTTCATTAGCAGGATTGTGTTATTCAGAGTATTGTGTTATTCATAAGCAGTATCGTGTTATTCATAAGCAGGATTGTGCTATTTCAGTGTTCAGATCAGTGTTCCTTACTTTCAGTGCTTCCAGTGTGCAAACATTATAATCACAGCAGTCGCTCAAATCATAAGCAGTATTGTGTTTTTCAGTGTTCCGTACTTTCAGTGTGCACAACCATGACAGGCTGCACCGTATGGTCGAAGTTCGCCCAAATGGTCGATAATACTGCAAATCATAATTACTACAGCAGCATTTGTGTTATTGAAAATTCCGCAACGAACATTATCATTATTATGACACTACAGCAGGATTTGTGTTACTCAATGTTCAGCGCTAAAAATAATAGGATTATTATTACAGCAGTCGCTCGCTTCATTAGCAGGATTGTGCTTTTCAGTGTTCCGGTCAGTGTTCCGTACTTTTCGTATTCCCAGTGCGCAATCATTTTTATCATAATAGTCGTTCATGTCATTAGCAGTATCTTGTTTTATAGTGTTCCGTACTTTCAGTGTTCCGCACTGCAGTGTTCTGTACTGCAAATCGATATTGTTAGACCAGTCTGTGACATCAAGCAGTAGGTTCCCACCATCTCCGAATCAAGCCTCATCCCCCCCCCACCTCGCCTATCTTTTCTTATCGGCCTCGGCTGTGTCAGCCCATAAACGTGCCTGCTTGCCGGACTGCAGTGGACCTACATCCACCACCCTTCCCATCCCCCCATCAACCAAACACGACCGTGCACAATATAAGGTCACGCCCTAAAATGGGCCCTAAAATGATAAGCTAATAAGACGCTCTCTAAGCCCTTTCAACAACAAACCTTCTAAGTAGTCCACTTCACTGAGATTTAACCTTGAATTAAAGACATGTCGCCCCACAGCCACACTGCCAACAGAAGCAAATCCTGCTGCATGTTTGATAGTGGAACATGCAAGAAATGCGCATATGCCAAGAATAACAGAGTCTGCATATCATGCAAAAGCCAAAAATGCACCAGAACCAGCAAGCCTATAAACATAGAGCTGACGCATTGCCCACACACTCCGGTGGCCAGCGCATGTGCCAAAAAACGCGATAAGGAGAAGCCTACCCTCTCCCAATGGGTTGCGCCTTCGGTGACAGATACTCAACCAACGTTGCTGAGCTCTCAAGCTCCCACCCCGTGTACCTCTGAAACCGAGTTCATAACTCCAATTTATTCCTCCGATACAGAGCCTTTAATCGTCACCTCAACAGAAAAATCCACAAAAGCAAAGCCAGCTCACTGTGAATTAACAGGCACCAGCACCGGGGCAACAGAAAATACCAAGACCCCTAAGACAATACTCATTGGTGATATCCTCATGAAAAATGTGCTTACGTCCGACCTTTCAGATAGATGCACTTTTGAAAAGATAAATATTAACGACTATGGTGCTCTGTCTAAAATCAATGTAAGCGCAAATCCATTCAAAAATTACATTATTGTACTCACAGACTACGTCGAAAATGAATTAGTAGACAAAATAACCACAGCAATTTTAACGAAAATCATAAAGCTAAGATGTACATAGCAGAACCCCACAATTTGAAAACAATGGAACAGTGGAACTTACTAGTAGATTGTGATGCACTCGCAGCAGCCCGACGAGCCTTCTTGAGCCTTCCGTGCAACCTGCAACGCCTGCTCACGGAAACGGAACACCGGAAAAAGCTGATCGCTTTCGGAAAACATACGGGCCTCTGCGAGGTAGTGTAGAGGTAGCAAGGTCTGAATCATCTCTGATCCCAAACTCGCTGTCCTCCCTGCGTACTAATTGATTTTTTTTTAACTTCGTGCACGTAGCTGTGAAAAATCAACGGATCGTTGTGCTATGAGGAGGAGCAGGGACTACACGTTGGAGATCCGGCGGAAAACGTAGGGAGCTGCTACCACTCCTCTACGCAAAACCTACTGAGTCTCCAATGAACCTGCTCTGCATATATGTTATGTCAAAATCACTTTGTATCCGTGTTCAGTATAATTTGTATTTGCTCTAGGCCTACTCTGTACCCGGGTTAGATTTACTCTGTGAATAAGTTAAATTTAATTAGTATTTGTCAAATTGTCTGTGTAGCCGCGTCAAACTTACTTTGTACCCATGTCAAATTTAATTTATATTACTTTGTTAGACCTACTGTGTAACTGTGTTAAGCCTTTTGTGTCTACGTTGAAACTACTCCGAATCTAAGTTGAACCTACTCTTAATTTACGCTGCACCTACTTCGCCACTCTTCAACCGCCCTACGGGGGAGTCTGCATTAACTTCGCGTTAGACTGGAATGGAAGCTACTTCTACTATACGTAGAATTTAATTTGTATCTGCCAAATTATCTTTGAAGTTTCGTCAAACTTACTTTGATGTCTACTTGGTACCCGCGTTAGAGTTACTCTGTAAAATCGTTAAATTTAATTTATATCTGTCAAATTTTTATTTGTAGCCGCATCAAATTTACTTGTTACCCATGTCAAATTTACTTTATATTACTTTCTTAGACCTACTCTAACTGTGTTTAAGCCCACTGTGACTACGATGAAACTACTCCGAATCTAAGTTGAACCTACTCTTAATCTACACTGCACTATTATTATTATTATTATTATTATTAAATCATTTTAATTCCATCGTCTAGCAATGGGTTTTCAATACTTAGGTATAATACATCAAACTTAGTTTTTATATGCGCTATTTGAACTAGCGAAACGAGAGATAAAGTGAATTCGTGACAGCGCATCTGTCGGCGGCCGGTTTGTAGCTACATCGTGTTCCAAAACATGATTCACAATATATGTTATTGAAAATCTTTTAAAAAACATGT
>SDVV010041789.1:0-10402 GCA_016164225.1 Gammarus roeselii | reverse complement strand
TTTTACATTTGCCTTACAATCATTGCACCTCCATGGGAAGTAAATTCATTCCTGCAGCAGCCCTGAGAACTCAGTCGACTTCTCCTACGAGCCGAGATCATTGTAGGAGAGTTACTTTGTTCTCAGAGTCGCCCCGAGAACAATTTCCATTTGCCTTACAGTCAATGAATCTCCAGGGGAAGTGACTTCATTCTGGCAACAGCAACGAGAAAAATATCCAATCCCCCTACGAGTCGAGTTCATTGTAGGGCAGTGACATTGTTCTCGGAGCCATGCCGTGACCAATTTTAATTCGCCTTACAGTTATTGCACCTCCAAGGGAAGTGACTTCATTCCTGCAGCAGCCCCGAGAACCATGTCCACTTCCCCTACGAGCCGAAATCGTTGTAGGGTAGTGACCTCGCTCTCAAAGCCGCGCTGAGTCCGCTTTAAATTTGCCTCGCAACCATTGCACCTCCAAAGGAAGTGACTTCATTCCTGCAGCAGCCCCGAGAACTTTGTTCACTTCCCCTACGAGCCGAAATTGTTGTAGGGTAGTGAACCGCGCTGAGTTCGATCTCCATTTGCCTCACAACCATTGCACCTCTAAGGAAAGTGACTTCTTTATTGCCGCAGCCCAGAAAACTCAGTCGACTTCCCTACAAACCGAGATCGTTGTAGGGTAGTGACTTTAATCTCAAAGCCACCTCGAGAGCGATTTCCATGTTTCTGACAAGCATCGCCACTCCAAGGGTGTGACTTCACTACTGCAACAGCCTGAGAACCATGTCCACTACCCCTTCGAGCTGAGGTCGCTGTAGGGTAGTGACATTGTTCTCTGAGCTGCTCCGAGATCGATATCAATTCCCCTTACAGCAATTGCACCTCAGAGGGAAGTGGCTTCATTCCTGCAGCAGCCCCGAGAATTCTGTACACTTCATCTACGAGCCGAGATCACTGAAGGGTAGTTACTTTGTTCATGGAGCCGCCCCGAGAGCAATTTCAAAGTTCCGTACAAGCATCATCACTCCAAAGGAATGACTTCATTCCTGCTGAAGCTCCGAGAACTCTGTCCACTTCATCTGCGAGCCGATATCCTTTTAGGAGAGTTACTTTGTTGGCGGAGCCGCCCCGAGACCGATTTCCAAGTTTCTTACGCCCCTCCAAGAGAGTGACTTCAATCCTGCAGTAGCTCCGACAACTCTGTTCACTTCATCTACCAGTCGAGATCATTGTAGGCTAGTGACTTTGTTCTTGGAGCCGCCTCGAGACCGATTTTCGATTGTCTTACAGTCATTGCACCTCCAGGGGAAGTGACTTCATTCCTGAAGCCGCACCGAGAACATTATCCACTCACCCTTCGAGCTGATATCGTTGTAGGAGAGTGACTTTGTTCCCGGAGGTGTGCCGGGACCGAATTCCATTCGTCTTACAGCCAGTGCAACTCATAGGAAAGTGACTTCATCCCTGCAGCAGCCCAGAGAACTCAGTTAACTTCCCCTACGAGCCGAGATCGTTGTAGGGTAGTGACTTTGTTCACGGAGCCGCCCCGAAACTGATTTCCATTTGCCTCACAGTCATTGCTCCTCCAAGGGAAGTGACTTATTTCTGCAGCAGCCACGAGAACAATGTTCACTTTCCCTACGAACCGAGTTCATGGTAGGGGAGTGAAGTCGTTACTTGAGCCGCTAGAGAGCAATTTCCAAATTCCTTACAAGCTGATTTCCATTTGCTTCACAGCAATTGCGCCTCCAAGGAAAGTGACTTCATTTCTGCAGCAACCCTGAAAACTCTGTCACTTCATCTACGAGCCGAGATCATTGCAGGATAGATACTTTGTTCTCGGTGCCGATCAGAGAGCAATTTCAAAGGTCCTCACAAGCATCGCACTCCAAGGGAGTGACTTCATTCATGCATCAGCTCCGAGAACACTTTCCACTTCATCTACAAGCCGAGATCATTGTAGGAGTGTTACATTGTTCTCGGAGCCGCGTCGAGACTTACTTTCATTTGCCTTAGAGCTTCTGCACCTCCACGGGAAGTGAATTAGTTTCTGCAGCAGCCCCGAGAACACAGTCGACTTCCCCTACGAGTTGAGATCGTTGTAGCGTAATGATTTTTCGCTCGTAGCCGCATCGAGACTTATTTTCATTTGCCTTACAGCTATTGCACATCCAAGGGAAGTGATTTCATTCCTGAAGCAGTCTCGAGAACTCAGTCGGCTTCCCCTACGAGCCTGGATCGTTGTAGGGGAGTGACATTGCTCTTGGAATCCCGCCGAGGCCGATTTCCTTTTGTCGTAGAGCCATCGCACCTCCAAGGGAAGTGACTTAGTTCCTGAGAAGCCCATAGACTTCAATCGACTTCCCCCACCAGACGAGATCATTGTAGGCAAGTGACTTTGTTTTCGGAGCCACATATAAACTGATTTTCATTTGCCTTACAGTCATTGCACCTACAGGGGAAGGGACTTCATTCCTGCAGCAGATCCGAAAACCATGTTAAGTTGTTCTATGAGCTGAGATCGTTGTAGGGTAGTGACTTTGTTCTTGGAGCCGCCCCGAGAGAGATTTCAAAGTTCCTTACAAGCATCGCCACTCAAAGGAAGTGACCTCATTCCTGCAGCAACCACGAGAACCATGTCCACTTCTCCTTCGAGCTGAGATCGTTGTAGGGTAGTGACTTTGTTCACGGAGCCGCCCCGAGACGGATTCCCATTTGCCATACTGCCATTGAATCTCCAAGGTAAGTGACTTCATTCGTGCAGCAAGCCCGAGAACTCCGCCCACTTCATCTACGAGCCGAGATCTTTGTATGGTAGTGACTTTGTTATCGAAGCTGCCTCGAAGATCGATTTCAAAGTTCCTTACAAGCATCGTCACTCCAAGGGAGTGACTTCATGCATGCAGCAGCTTCGAGAACTCTGTCCACTTCATCTACGAACCGAGATCAATGTAGGAGAGTTACATTGTTCACAGAACCGCCCCGAAACCGATTTCCATATACCTTACAACCATTGCACTTCCAAGGGAAGTGACTTCATTCCTGCAGAAGCCCCGAGAACTCAGTCGACTTCCTTTACGAGCCGAGATCGTGGTGGGTAGGGACTTTGTTCGCGGAGCCGCGTCAAAACCGATTTTCATTTGTATCACAACATTGCACCTCCAAGGGAGTTACTTCATTCCTTCAGCAGCTCCGAAAACTATGTCCACTTTATCTACGAGACGAGATCATTGTGGGCGAGTGACTTTGTTTTCGGAGCCGCCTAGAGACCGATTATCATTTACCATACAGCTATTGCCCCTTTGGGGGAGTGACTTCATTCCTGCAGCAGCCCCGAGAACCGTGTCCCCTTACCCTAAGAGCTGAGACCGTTGTAGGGGATGACTTCGTTCTTGGAGCCGCGCCGAGACCGATTTCCTTTCGTTTACAGCCATTGCACCTCCAGAGGAAACGACTTTATTCCTGCACCAGTATCGGGAACCATGTCCACTTCCCCTACAAGCTGAGATCGATGTAGGGTAGTGAATTTATTCCCGAAGCCGCGCCGTGAGCAATTTCCAAGCTCCCCACATGCATCGTCATTTCCAGGGAGTGACTTCACTCCTGCAACAGCCCCGAGAACTCTGTCTACTTCATCTACGAGCCAAGATCGTTCTGAGGTAGTGACTTTGTTCTCGGAGCCTCGTTGAGACCGATTTTCATTTACCTTAAAACCATTGCACATCCAAGGGAAGTGCCTTCATTCCTGCAGCAGCCCCGAGAGTTCAGTCGACTTCCCCCACGAGCTAAGATCATAGGTAGGGCAGTCACATTGTTCTCGGGGATGCGCCGAGACTGATTTCCATTTACCTTACAGTCATTGCACTTGCAAGGAAAGTGACTTCATTCCTGCAGCAACCCAGAAAATTATGTCCACTTCATCTACGAGCCGAGATCATTGTAGGGTAGTGACTTTGTTCATGGAGCCGCACTGCGAGCGATTTCAAAGCTCCTCACAGGCATCGCTATTCCAAGGGAGTGACTTTATTCTTGCAGCAGCTCCGAAAACTCTGTCCACTTTATCTACGAGCCGAGATCATTTTACGAGTGTTACTTTGTTCACGTAGCCGCCCTGTGACCAATTTCCATTTGCCTCACAGTCATTGCACCTCCAAGGGATGTGACTTCATTTCTGCAGCAGGCCCGAAAACTCTGTCCACTTCATCCACGAGCCGAGATCATTGTAGGGTAGCGACTTTGTTCTCAAAGCCGCACTGCGAGCGATTTCAAGTTCCTTACAAGCATCGCCACTCCAAGGGAGTGACTTCATTAGCAGCCAAGAGAACCATGTTTACTTTCTCTACGAGCTGAAATCGTTGTAGGGTAAGTGATTTTGTTCCCGGAGCCGCACGAGACCGATTTCCATTTGCCTTACAGTCATTGCAACTCCATGAGAAGTGACTTCATTCCTGCTGCATTGCACCTCCAAGGGAAGTGACTTCATTATTGCAGCAGCCCCGAGAACTCTGCCCACTTCATCTACGAGCTGAGACCTTTGTATGGTAGTAACTTTATTCTCGGAGCTGTTTCGAGTGCGATTTAAAAATATCTTGAAAGCCTCGCTACTCCATGGAAATGACTTCATTCCTGCAGCAGCTCCATGAACTCTGTCTTGTTCTAATACAAGTTGAGATCATTGTAGGAGAGTTACTTTGTTCTCGGAACCACCCCGAGACCGATTTCCATTGTCAGAGTCATTGCATCTCCAGGGGAAGTAACTTCATTCCTGCAGCGCCATGTGAACAATGCCCACTTCCCATACGCGCCGAGTTCATTGTAGGGGAATAACTTCATTCTTTAGGCCGCTCAAAGAGTGATTTCCAAGTTCCTTACTAGCTATCGCCCCACCAAGGGAGTGACTTCAGTCTTGCAGCAGCCCCGAGAACTATGTCCACTTCCCCTACGTGCCGAGTTCGTTGTAGGTTAGTGACTTTGCTCCCGGAGCCGCGACGAGAGCGATTTCCAAGTTCCCCACAAGCATCGACCTCCAAGGGAGTGATTTCATTCCTGCAGCAGCTCCGAAAACTCTGTCCACTTCATCTACGAGCCGATATGGTTGTAAGAGAGTTACTTTGTTTGTGGAGCCACCCGGGACCGATTTCCATTTCCCTTACAGCTATGGCACCTCCAGGGGAAGTGGCTTCTTTCTTGCAGTAGCCCCGAGAACCTTGTCCGCTTACCCTACGAGCTGAGATCGCTGTAGAGTAGTGACTTTGCTCATGAAGCAGCGCCGAGACTGATTTCCATTTGCCGCACAGTCATTGCACCTCCAAGAGAAGTGACTACATTCCTGCAGCACCTCCGAGAACTCTGTCCACTTCATCTACGAGCCGTGATCCTTGTAGGAGTGCTACTTTGTTCTCGGAGACACGCCGTGACCGATTTCCATTTACCTTTCAGTCATTGCACCTGCAAGGGAAGTGGCTTCATTCCTGCAACAGCCCCGAGAACTGTGTCCACTTTATCTACGAGACGATATCATTGAAGGAGAGTTACTATGTTCTCGGAGCCGCCCCGAGACTGATTTCCATTCGCCTCACAACCATTCCATCTACAATGAAGTGACTTCATTCCTGCAGTAGCCATAGGAACCTTGTCCACGTACTCTACGAGCTGAGATCGCTACAGGGTAGTGACTTTGTTCTCGGTGCCGCGCCGATCCCGATATTCATTTGCCTTACAACTATTACCCCTCCAAGGGATGTGACATCAGTCCTGAAGCAGCCCGAGAACTTAGTCGACTTCCCTTACAAGCCGAGATCGTTGTAGGCGAGTGACTTTGTTCTCGGAGCCGCCTCGAGCCCCATTTCCATTTGCCTTACAGTCATTGCACCTCCAGGAGAAGTGACTTCATTCATGCAGCAGTTCCGAGAACCATGTCCAATCCGATACGAGCTGAAATCGTAGTAGGGTAGTGACTTTATTCTCGGAGCCGTCTCGAGCCCGAGTTCCATTTGCATTACAGTCATTGCACCTCCAGGGGGGGAGATTTTATTCCTGCAACAGTCATGAGAACAATGCCCACTCCCCCCACGAGCCGAGTTCATTGTAAGCGAGTGACTTCGTTCCTTGAGTCTCTCAGGGAGCGATTTCCAAGTTACCTAGAAGCTATCGCCTTGCAAATGGAGTGACTTTATTCTTGCAGCATCCCCGAGAACCATGTCCACTTTCCCTACGAGCCGAAATCGTTGTAGGGTAGAAACTTTGCTCCCGGAGCTACGTCGAGACCGATTTCCTTTTGCCTTACAGTTATTGCACCTCCAGGGGAAGTGACTCCATTCCTGCAGAAGCCCAGAGAACCTTGCCCACTTACCCTACGAGCTGAGATCGTTGTAGGGTAGGGACTTTGTTATCGAAGCCGCGACAAAACCGATTTCCATTTGAATCACAGCCATTGCACCTCCAAGGTAGTTACTTCATTCCTGCAGCAGCTCCGAGAACTCTGTCCACTTCAAGTACAATCCGAGATCATTGTAGGCGAGTGACTTTGTTCTCGAAGCTGCCTCGAGACCAATTTCTGTTCGCCTTACAATCATTGCACCTCCAAGGGTAGTGACTTCTTTCCTGCAGCAGATTCGAGAACCATGTCCACTTCTTCTACAATCAGAAATCGTTGTAGGGGAGCCGCCCCGTGAGCTATTTCAAAGTTCCTTACAACCATCGCTACTCCAAGGGAGTGACTTCATTCCTGCAGCAGCTCCGAGAACACTGTCCATTTCATCTACGAGCCGATATTATTGTATGAGAGTTACTTTGTTCTCGGAGCCGAGCCGAGATCGATTTCAATTTGCCTTACTGCCATTGAACCTCCAAGGGAAGTGACTTCATTCCTGCAGCAGCCCCGAGAACTCTGAATACTTCATCTACGAGCCGAGATCTTTGTATGGCTGTGACTTTCTTCACGGAGCCGCCCCGAAAGTGATTTATAAGATTCGTACAAGCATCTCTACTCCAAGGATGTGACCTCATTCCTGCAGCAGCTTCGAGAACTCTGTCCTGTTCATCTACGAGCTGAGATCATTGTAGGAGAGTTACTTAGTTTGCGGAGTCGTCCTGAGACCAACTTCCATTTGCCTTACAATCATTCCACCTCCAGGGGAAGTGACTTCATTCCTGCAGCAACCACGAGAACAATGTCCACTTCCCCTTCGAGCCGAGTTCATTGTAGAGGAGTGACTTCGTTCCTTGAGCCGCCCAGTGAGCGATTTCCGAATTCCTTACAAGCTATCACCACACCAATGAAGTGACTTTCTTCCTGCAGCAGCCCCGAGAACTACGTTGAAGGATAGTGATTTTGCTCTCGGAGCCGTGTCGAGACCGATTTCCTATTGCCTTAGAGTTATTGCACCTCCAGGGGAAGTGACTTCATTCCAGCAGCAGCCACGAGAACTTTGTCCACTTACACTACGAGCTGAGATCGTTATAGGGTAATGACTTTGTTCTCAAAGCCGAGCCGAGACCGATTTCCATTTGCCTTACAACTATTGCACCTCCAGATGAAGTGACTTCATTACTGCAGCAGCCCCGAGAACTCAGTTGACTTCACTTACAAGCCGAGATCAATGTTAGGTAGTGACATTATTCTAGCAGCCGCCCCGAGAGTGATTTCCAAGTTCCTTTCAAGCATCGTCACTCCAAGGGAATGACTTCACTCCTGCAACAGCCCCGAGAACCTTGTCCACTTACCCTACGAGCCGAGATCATTTTAGGAGAAATACTTTGTTCTCGGAGCCGCCCCGAGACCGATTTTCATTTGCTTTACAGCTATTGCACCTCCAGGAAAGTGACTTCATTCCTGCAGCAGTCCGAGAACCTTGTTCACTTTCCCCGCGAGCTGAGGTCGTTGTAGAGTAGGACTTTGCTCTCGGAGCCGCGCCGAAACCAATTTCCTTTGCCCCTCTAAGGGAAGTGACTTCATTTCTGCAGCGGCCCCAAAAACTCACTCGACTTCCCCTACGAGCTGAGATCATTGGTAGGGCAGTGACATTGTTCTCGGAGACGCGCCGAGAATGATTTCTATTTGCCTTACAGTCATTGCACCTCCAAGGGACGTGACTTCTTTCCTGCAGCAACCCAGAAAACTCTGTCCTCTTCATCAAAGAGCCCAGATCTTTGTAGAGTAGTGACTTTGTTCTCGGAGCCGCCCCGAGAGCGATTTCCAAGTTTCTTAAACGCATCGCCACTCCAAGTGAGTGATTTCACTCCTGCAACAACCCCGAGAACCATGTCCACTTCTCCTACCAGCTGAGGTCGTTGTAGGGTAGTGACTTTGTTCTAGGAGCCGTGCCATGACCGATCTCAATTTGCAACACTAGCATTGCACCTCCAATGGGATCACTTCATTCCTGCAGCAGCTCCGAGAACTCTGTCCACTTCATCTACGAGCCGTGATCATTGTAGGCGGGTGACTTGTACTCGGAGCAGCCGTGAAAGCGATTTTGAAGTTCCTTACAAAGTTCCTTGCACCTCCAGGAGAAGATATTTCACTCCTACAGCAGTCCCGAGAACCTTGCCCACTTACCCTACGAGCTAAGATCGTTGTAGTGTAGTGATTTTGTTTTCGGAGCTGCGTCGAGACCAATTTCCAGTTGCCTTACAGATATAGCACCTCCAGAGGGAGTGACTTCTTTCCTGCAGCAGCCCCGAATACCTTGCCCACTTCCCCCACGATCCGAGTTCATTGTAAGGTAGTGACATTGTTCATGGAGCCTTGCCGTGACCGTTTTCCACTCGCCTTACAGTTATTGCACCTCCAAGGGAAGTGACTTCATTCCTGCAGCAGCCCCGAGAACCAGGTCCACTTCTCCTACGAGCCGAAATCGTTGTAGAGTAGTGACTTTGCTTTCGGAGCCGCGCTGAGACCGATTTCCTTTGCCTTACAACCATTGCACATCCAAGGGAAGTGACTTCATTCCTGCTGCAGTCCGAGAACCTTGTTCACTTTCCCCACGAGCTGAGGTCGTTGTAGAGCAGTGACTTTGTTCTCGGAGCCTCACCGAGACCGATTATCATTTGCCTCACAGATATTGCACCTCAGAGGGAAGTGATTTCATCCCTGCAGCAGCCCCGAGAATTCTGTACACTTCATCTACGAGCCGAGATCATTAAAATGTAGTTACTTTGTTCGCGAAGCCACTCCGTGAGCGAATTCAAAGTTCTTTGATTGCATCGTCACTCCAAGAGAATGACTTCATTCCTGCAGCAGCTCCGATAACTCTGTCCACTTTATCTAGGAGAAGATATCATTGTAGGAGAGTTCCTTTGTTCGCGAAGTCGCCCCGAGACCGATTTCTATTTGCCTTACAACCATTGCACCTCCAAGGGAAGTGACTTCGTTCCTGCAGCAGCCCTGAGAACTCAGTCGACTTCTTCTACGAGCCGAGATCGTTGTTGGGTAGTGACTTCTTTCTCGGGGCTGCGCCATGACTGATTTCCATTTCCCTTACATCTATTGCACCTCCAAGGGAGTGACTTTGTTCTTGTTGCAGCTCCGCAAACTCTGTCCACTTTATCTACGAGACGATATCATTGTAGGAGAGGGACTTTGTTCTCGCAGCCGCCTCGAGTCCGATTTCCATTTGCCTTACAGTCAATGCACCTCCCTGAGAAGGGACTTCATTCCTGCAGCAGATCCGAGCACCATGTCCACTCCCTCTACAAGCTGAGATCGTTGTAGGGTAGTGACTTTGTTCTCGGAGCCCCCCCGAGAGCCTTATCAAGGTTCCTAACAAGCATCGCCACTCCAAGGGAGTGATTTCATTCCTGCAGCAGCTCCGAGAACTCTGTCCATTTCATTTACGAGCCGATATCATTGTAGAAGACTTACTTTGTTCTCGGAGCCGCGCCGAGACCGATTTCCATTTGCCTCCAAACCATTGCAACTCATAGGGAAGTGACTTCATTCCTGCAGCAGGGTGATAACTCAGTCGACTTCCCCTACTAGCTGCGATCATTGTAGAGTAATGACATTGTTCTCGGAGACGCGCCGAGACCGATTTCCATTCGCCTTATAGCCATTTCACCTCCAAGGGAAGTGACTTCATTCCTGCAGCAACCCCAAAAACTCTGTACATTCATCTACGAGCCGAGATCATTGCAAGGTAGTGACTTTGTTCGTGGAGCCGCCCCGAGAGCGATTTCAAAATTCCTTGCAAGCATCGCTACTCCAAAGAAGGGACTTCATTTCTGCAGCAGCTCCGAGAACTCTGTCCACTTCATCTACTAGCCGAGATCATTGTAGGAGTGTTACATTGTTCTCGGAGCCGCGCCGAGAAATATTTCCATTTACCTTACCGCTGTTGCACACCACAGGGAAGTGACTTCTTTCTTGCAGCAGCCACGAGAACTCAGTCGACTTTCCATACGAGCTGAGATCGTTGTA
>SDVV010041788.1:0-10402 GCA_016164225.1 Gammarus roeselii | reverse complement strand
GGGCTCTTTTGCGACCCAAGGGGCCAATGCCCCCCCCCCGCCCTATCCCCTTGAACAATCAGTGCGAAATCAATAATCTGAGCAGTTTTTCTGCCCATGACGAACCTGTTCTTTCTTGTTTGTGATTCACAATATTATAACGCTGGAGTATTTGTGCGGGAGTTCGTGTTGGTGGTTTTGTGAGTGGGTATTTTTTCTTCAGTCTGTGCTCGCTGCGCGTGCACGGACCACACGCAGTTTCTGGGGATTACCTTGATTGCGCAGCTATAAAACCTTGTGACGCGTTGCGGTTGGAGTCAATCTAATCCGTGAAGCCGTGGACCTTGTACCAATTCCTGGTGTTCTGAGTGCTTGGAGGCGGGGATTCGTTTTGTCTGAGTCTTTATCTTGCCTGACTAAATAAGTTGTACTTGAAATCAAATAGACCGCGTAGCTGGAAACATTGTGTTGCGTTGCTGTCGGAGCTTTCTTAGTCCGAGTAGCCGTGAACCTTGTGCCAATTTTGACGATGCTATCTGTGCGCACTGGCGTAAGGACATATACATGAGGTTCTGAGGGGTTGGAGGCGAAGATTCGTTTCGGTTCATCTGAGTCTGTATCTTACCTAAATGAATAAATTGTACTTAAACAACCAAACCGCGTAGCTGTAAATATTGTGTTGCGTGGCTGTCGGAGCTGAATTTGCCCGTGCAGCCGCTGATCTTGTGCTAATCTTGACGATGCTACCTGTACGCACTAGGGTGCGTATATATACTCTTCAAGTTCAAAAGGATTGGAGGCGGAGGTCCGTTTCGTGTAAGCGTTTTTTCTTTTGCGCACCAGCGTGCGTCTGACATTGCTAAAATTTTCACTTTCTTTCTGACGTTAAAAGCGTTGTTTTGTATTTTCCTCGCACACCTAGGCGTGCGAGCCTATTGGAATCAATGATCATCGAGCCCTACGGGGGAGCCTATTATGACTCACGTTGAGGCTCTGGTGGAAATGAGGCCCAAATCAAATCAAAATTCAATTCCACGTGTTATTATTTTCATTAGTGGTCTGAGTTTCAGAGTAGACTATGATGACGTATGGCTTATTGCATTGGCGAGAGCATTGAAACGTAGGAAGTGTTGAACAGTTATGTGTCTATTTCATGTGCTGACAGATTTTCTTCTTGGTTAAGACAATTCGATGGTCTGGGGGTTCGTCTTTGACGTAACAGTTTGACCATTTTATTAGCTAAATTATCATAACATAATTTAATGTAACTGTTGTTTCGTTGCTCTGCTATGACAATTGGCGAGGTCAACAGTAATAAACAAATTGTTCCATTTCATTCGCTATCCCGATCGTCATACCAGCAGTGTCGTATCAGCACCCAGTGACTCCAATCATCCCTCTCGCAGTATCCTGTAGTGTCCCGAGACACGTCCTCGCCTTCAGTAGACGTGCTAAGTTCTTCACAATGACTCCTTGATCCCACTATCCGCCTCGCCACCACTCCTCCGCATTAAGTCCTTCACTGTCACTTGCCGGGGGGCGGGGGGCGGCTAATCCCTCTGGAGTGACGTCAGCCGTGTTCGAAGGCTTCTTGAATGATCAATGTTAACAGAATCTATATCGAGCATTCGAGAAGACGTCACAGCGCTCGGAGCAGCTGCTGCTGAGGAGAAGAAAAATTGCTCCGTTGTCTTGATATAGCATGAAACAGCGTGGGAAAGAGCGTGCATCAACAGCCTGGTGGATTTGGAAGCTTCCGCCCTATGAAAAGATGGTACCTCGCAAATACCCCTTTACTTAATGCTTTAAAGACAGCACGTTCTTGGAATATTTTTTTAGTACGTGTTTTTTACTAAATCGTAGAGGCTGTTTCTGCCGATTGGTTAAAAATTGGTTGGTATTGTAACTTTTTGTTCGAATCCCTTAAATCCTTTTTGAAAACTTATAGAGAAATGTGGTTGTTTTATCTTATTGCTAGATTGGTTCAATCAGAATTTCTATATCTTCATCATGATAGTGTTCGATCAACTGATTTAACTCCATTCCTAAGACCCCCAAAGTTAAGGAGTCTCCCGGCCCCAGCTCTGCTCGCCAGAGGTTATGGCATTCAACCAGACTACTGCCGCCTCCAGACAACCGTATGAGAGATAAAAGGAGTCTCATGACCCCAGCTCTGCTCGCCAGAGGTTATGGCATTCAACCATACTACTGCCGCCTCCAGACAACCCGTATGAGAAATCGAAGGAGTCTCATGGCCCCAGCTCTGCTCGCCAGAGGTTATGGCATTCAACCATACTACTGCCGCCTTCAGACAACCGTATGAGAATTAGAAGGAGTCTCATGGCCCCAGCTCTGCTCGCCAGATGTTATGGAATTCAACCATTCTACTGCCGCCTCCAGACAACCGTATGAGTAATAGAAAGAGTCTCATGGCCCCAGCTCTGCTCGCCAGAGGTTATGGCATTCATCCATACTACTGCTGCCTCCAGACAACCGTATGAGAAATAGAAGGAGTCTCATGGCCCCAGCTCTGCTTGCCAGAGGTTATGGTATTCAACCATACTACTGCCTCCTCCAGACAACCGTATGAGAAATAGAAGGAGTCTCATGGCCCCAGCTCTGCTCGCCAGAGGTTATGGCATTCAACCATACTACTGTCGCCTCCAAACAACCATGCGAGAAATATTGTACAATTTCTCCATCGTTGCATATTAATCTAACAACGATGTTACACTTTTTTGTGATATACTATATCGAGAAAAAAAATTGGTGACATTATTTTTAGTTTTAAGGTCCAGTATGTGAATTTGTAGAACGCCGATATCGACTTACATAGTACACCGCAAATTTGACTCCGACAGAAGAAATGTTTGTTGAGACATCGTTGTTTGGAGTAGAACTATTGTGACGTCACGCGTGTTGTTTGCGAAAGTCGAGGGGATATTTCAAACGACAGATCGCCTCATCAAATTGTTACAATATTTCACGTTCTAATTTTTGTACTTGTACAATTTTATAAAATCTGTTTGCGATTTTGGACATTTTATCCGCGGCTTGCATAACATTCATATAATTCAAACGTCGCCGCTGAATTTTTGTTTATTGTCACAATCTACTGATACCAACTTCAATATTGAAGTCCGTTTGAATTGTCAAAACTGCCGTTCGCGCCGCTTGGGTATTTGATGCTTCAAAGAGTAGACCATCAGCGGCGTCGTTTGAGAGACTCGAACAGAGGCCACTTCACCGCATTGCGCTTATTTGCAGTAAACACCGATGGGGCGCTCCTTTCATGTTAACTTCATTCTAACAAGAGTACTTTGTTGCGGGCACTTGGTAACTCATTGATAGTGAGGGTAGAAACTTGAAAGAAAAATTAGTTTAAGCGTTTCAATTCGGAACGCAATAAAAGATTAAATCCTTTTGTTTTTTATTGTTTGCTATTGATCTCAGGTGTTGAGTGCGTTGTGAAAGTTTCCATGTATGGTTAGGGGCTTTAGAGGCACCGTCATCCACTGCCTCCAGGTCGTCTTCAATACAGGATCTGCGTCCAGTCAGTCCATCCATTATTCCTGAACATTGATAATAGACACACCATCTGCTGACTGAGTAGTTTGAAATCGATGACAAAGCCCCACTCACTGATGAAAGGAAGGACAGATTTCACCACAATAATTAACATGATTCCTTAGGTTGTTGAACATCCACGACCAGAACATGTTTCTACTCGTTCGCGGCTGCATCAAAATGACGATGTTTTTTGTTTTCACAAACTAGAACAAGTACACTGGCAACAGTTGTGTCCTGACCTGCAATGTGTTACAATTCGTACAATAGGAGCTTGGCGTCCGCTCAATTAGAGAAGGTCTCGGAACTCTCAGAAATACGAACCCTGGATGTATAGATAATTGCGTGGTAACCTTGGTACCATACCATACACTCTTCATGAAACCATATACGACCAGTACCAGTTTAAGTATTGTTTGGGCATTACAACTGTAGCATATGTACTTGTCAAGCGTTCAGAAAAAAATAAAAACCTCTAACATTTCGGTTTCAAAATGTATGTTCGTTAACCTATACAATCGAATAAAAACGTCTCAACGTGAACCAATTTTGTCTAGGTTTAGCGTAATTGTGTATGATTGTATCGGAACAACGATTGTTAAAACGAACCCTTTATTACGATCTCCACGAGGAGACACTGCTCTCAGTTGCTTCTTCCGTCAGCATGGGAACCTTTCTTCGATTTCGAAGTATCAGTCCTTTATCTGCCTGGTGGTTGATTGATATGCTAAAGCCTGCGTGGTTGATTAATATGCTAAGGTCCGTTCCTTTATTCTTGAATTAGGGATGTTCTATCATTTTGTGGTACACATCAAAACCAGCATTCACCGAGCAATTGACATTCATTTGTAACATCTCGTACAAAAATCAAACAAGTTGATGAATTTCGGAATTTTGTTCTGAAAATCAAAGTCTGTTGACAGGCCAACATTGAAATAATGATAGGAAACACGCAATAAGTGGTACCTAAGACTTATCTTCGTGGTTTGAAATACGGATAGGAAACAAAGCATTGTTAACGAGCAGTTATTGGATATCTCGGCAAATTTTAGTCAATCGCTTCTCATATCTCCATTTGATGCTGAAAATATTACGATTTACTTTCGAGATTTATAAGTCTATTCAATCACTGTGATGCGATCTGCCGTCTCTGAGAGGATCAGAGGAAGAAGAGGAGGCGCGTTGAAAAAGGTTTTGGTGAATTGTTTGGTTTCTTCAGACATTCATCATGTATGTAAGGGGAGAAGGGGGTAATGGAGAGCAAGGAAACACTGGGCGGGGAGATGGTAATAATCAGGGAATGGGAGCGAGGGAAATAGAAGAGTTAGTTTGGGTGGGATGAGGAGGTGGGGTGCCGAGAAGATCCGAGATGGGAGTCATGAAGGGCGCCGAGAAGCCATCGAAAAGGTCACTGATGAAGATTTGGGGAAGCGCCGAGATGAACTCAAATTCTATTGTTCAAAGGGTTCGATGTGATGAGCCTAATTGTAAAGTAATGACAACATACGTCCGGAAAAAAATGATCTTCATCGTTCGCCAAATTACATCTTGTAGAGTAATATAGTCAGCACGATCGTTGACCTTGTCGGCGCCCAGATCAGGGCCGTGTCTGCGTCAACTAAAATCTGCGTCAAAATTGTTCAGAGTCGCTATAAAAAAATAGGTCACTATGATAACGTTTAATGAATCCACCCCTCGAAGGTGCCCTCGAGCATGGAGCTTATGCCCAGGGCTGCCAACCGTACTGAAGACAGTCACATTCGATTTCTAAGATAAACATAAAAACATGTTATTGCATTTGTTTTAACCTTCATTGATATATAATGATCTTTCACAGCTAATGCGTTCTGTTTGTGAATCATAAATCTGACCTTAGCTGTGTTTAATTCAGATTTGTTTTTTGAAATATATTCACAGCTTTTAATCGATACAATAATTGCCGCATGAAACTTACATAAGTCGTTTGGGTAAAGTTTTTCACTCACAGCTTGGTAAGTTAAATGCTGGGAGTACAGTCCGTAGAGTGAAATACATCGTTCGAAACGTCTTGCCCGGTCCTGGTCCGTTTATTTCTGTGCGGTTATTAAACATGGTCTCCAATCACTAAACGATATGTTTTTGTAATTTTTGACAATGATTTGACAAGTTTTGGTTCATCTCCTATTGAATCTGCCTATAAGTCAGTTATCCAATGAACTCGTAGAAAACGGTGATGAATCATTCCACAGAAAATGGTTACGTGAGCTGCAAGGAATGACTGCTGAAAGTTGCTGAGATTTTGTGGTTGCAGTGTTCGCAGTTATAAATGTTTTGTTATGTATTTTATGAATTTTATTGGAGTAACTTTAACGCTGCGTAACTATAAAATTGTATTTTATTTATTCACGTGCACATTTATTCTCGTGAGACGGTTGAATAAGATTTATATTTCAGTAGCATTTGACTAATTTTCATCACCCGAATCACGTTTTTTTGTGAATTTAGAAATAACAGGTTTTTCGAAGCTACTCTGTGCTAGCGAACGGAGGGAAAGTGAAACCCCGGGGATGATTCATGCAATGATCCAGGTGTGTCTCATGCAATCAATCTAAATGAGCTTAGAACTTACTTTTTGTATTTGAATGGACAGATAAAGGCGTTATATTGTGCGACGTGTGTTCTCTCAATGTACCTTTACTTGCAATAATCAGTTGCCGTTTCGCACTTCATTGATACCGTAATTATTGCAACTCCCACGCTTAGTGCGTTTCTTGTACCATAAACATAAATACAACAAAAACTGGTCTCATACAAAAGATACGCCAGAGTGAATAGTTGCATGCAGTGAATTACATGTGGCAAGCAAAGCGGTGGATGGGGGAGCATGACAGTGTGAGACGTTTGGAAATACGGCGTTGAAATGTGTGATGTGTGCGTCGTGTGTGCAGGTATTGGCGGAAGGGTTACGAGGGGTAAAACGACGAGGTTAAAATGTCGGTGACGCTGAAGAGAAAAACTTCTATTGAGCGGTTGCAGTCGAGGTTGTTGGGGGCTCATGACATATATAGTGAGAAGTGAAAAGAGGAAAGCATGTGAATATGTGAGCAAAGAGGGACGCTGATGCTAGGTGGGATTGGCGGTTGTGTGAAAGTTTCGAGGAGAACAAGATGATGCTCTGGAAAGAGGTGAAGAGGGTGAGGAAAGGGGAGCAGGGAAAGGAAGAGGTGGTAAAAAATGTACACGTCAGTTATTGTTGGAGATTGTTGATGCACGAAGAGGTGGCCTGATTATATTGAGAAGATTCTGAATGTATTGGATGTTAAAATGGCCGACAATGTTGGTGTGGGTGGTGGTGCACGGATACCGGTTTTGGGAGCAAGAATTGAGGCGGGCAGTACGTAAGAAGATATCCAGGAGGCAGTAGAAGTGATGAAAGTTTCTAAATTGGACCGTGTTGCGATTGAGGGCCTAAAGAGGGGTTAAGTAATGATGGTCGTCTTTTGGTAGGCTACTACATATGTGTTTTGTGCCGGGCGTGGGTCCGACAGGGTGGCTCAGTTCTTACATCGTTCCGCTGTTTGAGAGCAAAATAAATAAATATGAATGCAGCAACAGAAGAGGTATCAGTTTCTTGTGCGTGGTGGGTAAGTTGTACAGAAGAGTATTAATCAGCAGGCTTGGAAATGGTACGAATGGTGTGTGTGTGTGGCTTTAGGAGTGGTAGAGGGTGTGGCTGTCAGATTTTTGAAGTGACACAAGTCTGTGAGACGTACCTTGCAGAAGGAGAGGATGTATTGAGTGCCTTCATTGATTTGAAAAAGGCCCACGTGAGGGTCGAAATGAAGGCAATGTGAAGGATGGGGATTATAGGGAGTAGGCGGAATTTTGTTAAGACTACTTCAGAAATTCTATGTTGGCAGCAGAACTTGCGTCAAAGTAGAGAGCGAGGTGGGTGCCTAGTTCTCAGTGAAAGTGGGACTGAGAGACGAGGTCGCGTTATGTCTTCTTCCTGTATTGGGTCGAGGCTTAGAATTGTTAGAGGCAAATGGCCGCAAATTGTCCGTTGCTATTTGCGGGTCATATTGCACTAGGGCAGATTCGAAGGAGGGTGTGTGAGTGGAGGACTGAGAGGTAATGTTGGAAAATGTTGAGTAACAAGACATCTGAGAGGAATGACTTTGTGAGCGGAATCAGTGTCCGCCTAAAAGTGCCTGGGCTCTCAAGTGGAGAAAACTGGGCTTGTAGAAACAGAGGGAATCCAGAGTGAAGGATGGGAGTAAAGTGTTGTAGTAAAGGGTAAGGAAGAAAAGAGACGGTTGTTTGAGGGGGTAGTCGTCCAAACTGTGCTCTACGAGGCTGAGATGTGGGGGGCGAGAGCGGAAGAGAGAAGCAGGTAGAAAGTTTTCTTGGTTAAATGTAAGAAAGATGTAACCGGAGTGACGCTGAGGGGTAGGATCCATCATGACGTAGTTTGAATTAGAACGGAGATGGTGAGGAAATTGGGGGAGAGAAGTATCACGTTTTCTGGGGTGGTGTCAGTTCATAGTGAAGGTAGACGATGGGAGATTGGTAAAAAAGGCGATGAAAGTGAAGGTGAGTGGCCGTAAGCTTAGAAATGAACACAAGGTTTTGTGGTTGGATGACGTGAAGCTGGCTTCAGGGAGGAGATACATCAGTGTGGAGTTTGCGAGAGAGCGTGCAATGGATAGGCATGAGTTAAGGATGACTGAATGGATGAGTTTTACGCAGCCCTGATGCGTTCTCCCGCCCCTAGCGTCTCTTTGAGAAACGAGATGGCGTGGGCGGGGGAGGGCTGTTCTATTATGACTCAGCAGGGGTAAAGCTGTCGGGCCCTGCTGTTGATACTGATTTTGAACCTCACTAGTAACCTAAAGTGTGTTGCTGGATCCTGGACGGACTTTTTAACGCTAAATGTGTGTGTGTGAGCGCATGTGACGAGTGTCTGGTGCTTCTTACCGGTAAGCCCTCACCCCCCCCCCCCCATGTCTGGGGAAATCGGCTTTGCGTCTGCATATGTATGTATCTTTACTAAATCTAAATTTTAACATTCATTTATCTTCAATTTAAAAGGTTTCTGTAATTCTTTGCCGTCTTTCGCGAAACAGTGCAATGGTCAACAAATGTTCAGAAAACAGTTGCGACGATTCCTACTGCCACGACAAACACAGTTGACTCCCGACTAACCTTCATGTTCGCGCGATCTTCGTTTTTTTATCAATGCATTATTCCAGCCTACCAACAAACCACAAGGAAAAAATAAAAAAACATTTCCAACATTATTGAAATTTTTGTTTTCGCACACAAAGGACTGTGACGATTTTTTGCATGTAATTTCATTATTGTAATCTTTCATACGTCAACTGCCGACTGTAATTAGACAATCGCAGTTGAGTTCGTTTTCTATCTCAACCTAAGTTTACGACTATGCGATGTTCGAAACACATTTACTGGGGAAAAACTATTAACAAGTTAATCAAATAACATTCCTGATTTTTTTAAATTATAATTTCTTATACATTGTGTTTTTCTTCTCTAAAGAACTCCTTCAATCAACGAAAGTTTCTGAGGATTCACTTTAATAAACTGGGTTTGTTTTTTTGAAAAAAAAACTGTTCATTCCATTATTGTTTTAGTTTCAGGTTATTTGTTCTACCTAAAGTGTGGTTATCTGAAGACTCGCTCTAAACTCCAAGAAGAAAATGTTAAGTGTTAAAATTATATGATTTTAATCTGTTTGCTTATTAAATCATTTAAAGCCTATTTCAATAGCTGAGCTACTGCATCGCAATCTCCTGTTGTGGTCCTTTTCTTTCCGCTTCGCATATTTCGTTTGAAACACCATAATTTGTGATGACTCAGTGTCAGATACTTGATGAGCTGTATCATTTCCAGTCCTCGTCCTCTTCTCATGGCGCCGTCTCTTCCCTTCCAGGCCACGATGTGGAGGCGTGCGAGGACGACAAGGTGGTGCCCTCGGCACCTCCTATGGAACTCATGGACCAATTCCCGGGGTACGAGCACCTCTCATTTGAAGCAGGTACATTGATAGGCCTACTCATAGACTTTTCTATGACACAGATTAGTTATAAGTCACATTTTAATTGATTCAGGTCAGTAAGGTCGAACATATAAATGAAATAGGTCAGTTGTGTTATATTTTTATTGGAAGCAGGTCAGCTACAAGTCATACATCTATTTTTTGTTCGATGCAGGTAAGATATGTCATACATATAAATGGGACTGGCTAGTTATGGCATATTTATCTTGGAAGCAGGTCAGTAACATAGCATGCTTATATTTTCATTTCGATGCAGGTACGTAGTAGGTCAGTCTCCTTATTTTAGGCAGGTCAACCTGGAACATATGGGCGCCTGTTGTCAGACGTATCATTGTGTGCCATTGACCAGACATCAAATCCGGGCCCTCTTCAATGCATATCTATCAAACTTACCGCGAGCACAGCTTCTTCTAGAAACTGTTGTCAGGAATATTACTGAAGTGTGTTCATTGTTTAACATAGCGTCCCTATATACTTTATGGTTTCGGTAAATGGGATTCGATCTAAAATATATATTGAACTCGCGGTGAAGAATTTGCATGTTACTGTTTCAACGAAAATCTTGTTCTATATATTACATGGTGGTGATTTTTATCCTATTCAAATATCCAGCCTTCGACTCTCATGGGTAGAATTTAAAGATGTGATGATGCGTTACAGTCATGAGTTACCTCCTCATGAGGAACCTCTTCGGTTGTGACGGGCCCACCCCAAAGCCCCCTTCTATTCATGCGAAGAAGCCGCTGTGTAACTATTCATACATACGTATACCTATTCATACATGCATACACATATATA
>SDVV010041787.1:0-10402 GCA_016164225.1 Gammarus roeselii | reverse complement strand
TATACAATTGAGTCTTTTAACGGATTTTGTGGCTCCTCCCCTCTTAAAACAATAAAGCGTTACCCACTGTAATAAGTACTAGTTTCCCCTTTCGTATCGATAACACGCACATGGCCCCTGTGAATGGCCAGTACTTCGTCACTGTCTCCTATGTTATACAATCCGGGAAAAGGCCACCTGCTTGAGGGGAATTAATATATGCCAGGCAAGGGACATCCATGAAATTTGAGCTAAAAGTTAAACAGGCCTAAGTCCTGCGCCGCTTCAAGGGTCACACTCTACGCACCCCTCGATAAAATAGTGTTCGTTACAAGTCTTTTTGTATATAAACATGTGCCAGATGAGGCCACTCATAACACCTTCACTGCTGCAGCACCTTCACTGCTGCAGCACCTTTACTGCTGCAGCACCTTCACTGTTGCAGCACTTTTACAGCACCTTCACAGCACCTTCACTGCTGCAGCACCTTCACTGCTGCAGAACCTTCACAGCACCTTGACGGCTGCAGCACCTTCACAGCACCTTCCTTGCTGCAGCACTTTCACTGCTGCAGCACATTCACTGCTGCAGTACCTTCACTGCTGAAGCACCTTCACAGCTCCTTCTTTGCTGCAGCTCCTTCACTGCTGCAGCACCTTCACTGCTGCAGCACCTTCACAGCTCTTTCGTTGCTGCAGCCCCTTCACTACTGCAGCACCTTCACTCAGAACATTAATGGCTTGTTTGAGGAAACGAAGCGTGGATGAGAAGGTGTGTTTTGAGACACAAATTACGTAAAGGAAATAATTGATCAACACTGATCGGGTCGCTGACATTCCGTAACCATTCTTTATGAGACGGCAACCAGGATATGACATCATTGAGACGTGTAAGCAGCCAGGTTAGGGCATCATTGGTACGTATAAGCAGCCAGGTTATGGCATCATTGATATGTGTAAGCAACCAGGTTATGGCATCATTGAGACGTGTAAGCAGCCAGGTTAGGGCAACATTGGTACGTGTAAGCAGCCAGGTTATGGCATCATTGATATGTGTAAGCAACCAGGTTATTGCACCATTGGTACGTGTAAGCAGCCATGTTATGGCATCATTGGTACGTGTAAACAACCAGGTTGTGGCATCATTGGTACTTGTAAGCACCCAGGTTATGGCATCATTGGCACGCGTAAGCAACTAGGTTATGGCATCATTGGTCCGTGTAAGCAACAAGGTTATGGCATCATTGATACGAGTGAGCAGCAACCAGGTTATGACATCATTGATACGTGTAAGCAGCAGCCAGGTTATGACATCATCGATACGTGTAAGCAACCAGGTTATGACATCATTGATACGTGTGAGCAACCAGGTTATGACATCATTGAGACGTGTAAGCAGCAACCAGGTTATGACATCATTGATACGTGTAAGCAACCAGGTTATGACATCATTGATACGTGTAAGCAGCAACCAGGTTATGACATCATTTATGCGTGTAAGCAACCAGGTTATGACAGCATTGATACGAGTAAGCAACCAGGTTATGATATCATTGATACGTGTAAGCAGCAACCAGGTTATGACATCATTGAAACGTGTAAGCAACCAGGTTATGACATCATTGATACGTGTAAGCAGCAACCAGGTTATGACATCATTTATACGTGTAAGCAACCAGGTTATGACAGCATTGATACGAGTAAGCAACCAGGTTATGATATCATTGATGCGTGTAAGCAGCAACCAGGTTATTTCATCATTGATACGTGTGAGCAACCAGGTTATGACATCATTGATACGTGTGAGCAACCAGGTTATGGCATCATTGAGACGTGTAAGCAGCAACCAGGTTATGACATCATTGATACGTGTAAGCAACCAGGTTATGACATCATTGATACGTGTGAACAACCAGGTTATGACATCATTGAGACATGTAAGCAGCAACCAGGTTATGACATCATTGGTACGTGTAAGCAGCAACCAAGTTATGACATCATTGATACGTGTAAGCAGCAACCAGGTTATGACATCATTGATAAGTGTAAGCAGCCAGGTTATGACATCATTGATACGTGTAAGCAGCAACCAGGTTATGACATCATTGATACGTGTAAGCAGCAACCAGGTTATGACATCATTGATACGTATAAGCAGCCAGATTATGACATCATTGAGACGTGTAAGCAGCCAGGTTATGACATCATTGATACTTGTAAGCAACCAGGTTATGACATCATTGATACGTGTGAGCAACCAGGTTATGACATCATTGATACGTGTGAGCAACCAGGTTATGACATGATTGATACGTGTAAGCAACCAGGTTATGACATCATTGAGACGTGTAAACTAACAAAAGAAAATACATTTATGCTTGTTCCAGAAAACGAGCCCAGCAGAAAAAAAAAGGTTGCATCTTATTTAGACTAATAACAGTATTATTGACTGAAGGAGAGTACTCACCTTACTCAGTTCCTTTAGCTCAGGTTGGGAAGTTTCTGTAAATAAGAAAAAAAACGTTAGTTGGTGCGTTCCAAGCTGTACGACTACAGGGAAACAAAATACAGCCTATCACATGAACGATTTGAGAATAATTTGTTGGGTCTTAGAGCAGAGAAAATAAAATGCATGCAAATGTGAGGGCGGTATAAATGAGAGAATAGTACAAAACGAGATGTACGCAAATGTGAGATCAGTATTTAAATAGCATTGATGTATTTACTGTTTGGTTTGTAGAAAAATGAACTTGTCCAACTGTTTCGGAAGTCCGATTCAAATCAATTCAGTACTTAACCCAGAATCCATATTAACCGAAACACCAAAATTCAACCAAATATTGCTCCAAATAGCCGTCCAATTTATCGGGGATGTTTCGTTTCGTCGATGGTACATATGGGCAAAGAGAAACTGTACGTTGACAAAAAAAGCCGCCCAGCCCAGACTAACCTTAACCTAATCTCGCATTGGGATACTGGCACACATTTTGATATTCGTCTAAACCCAATCCGTCAAGCAATTTGCATGTGATCCCAGACATATCATCTCTAGACATATCACCACCTGACATATCACCTACAGAAATATCACCACCAAACATACAGTCTCTAGACATATCACCACCAGACATATCACCTCCAGACATATCACCACCAGACATATCACCATCAGACATATCACCACCAGACACATCACCTCTAGACATATCGACTCCAGACATACCACCTCAAAACATATCACCTCCAGACATATCACTTCCAGACATATAACCTCACAATAACCACGCATACATTTTGATGGATTTCGGGTTTCTCCTCCCCCACCTTCTCACAACGGCTCTTGGAGACCGGGTCAGAGGGAGGCCGTGACGCTGGACGGGACGAGCAAAAAAGGCGCGTGGCGGGGGCAGGAAGTGGACCGCTACGTGGACGGTCAGTGAGCGAAGGGCTGCCTTGCCCCATGCCACGAGGGTGGGGGTTGCCGTCCCCTATGATACATTGGGAGGGATGACACGCCATGCCCATGCTACGATGCCCCACATCACGTGCAAGGGGGAGCTGCCTCGCCCCATGCTACTAGTCGGGGATAGCGGTCAGCCTTGCCCCAACGTCTGCAAGAGCTGCCCTCACCCTCTCAGTCGCCTGCCGGTGTCCCGGAGCGTGCTTGCACTCATCAACAAGCTGGTCACCATCAGGAGACTGAGGAGGCTGTGACCAACTCAACGTTGTTGATGGCTCGAGGACTTCCGACAGACGAACAGAGAAACGAGGGTCACGTTACACTTCTCCCATCAATATAGACGACTTAATTAAGGTCCTAAATGTCTTGCACATAATGGCAATGTCCTTATGATGATCACCTGCAAGTCGGCCCCAGGGCTGGGACAAAAATTAAATTTGGTTACTTCAAGTGAACTCTACAAATAAGTATTTTCATGTTTCGCAAAATGTTACAAAGATGACCATCGATGAAATGCTTCAATTTTCATATCCTTATTAAAATTCACCCTAAATATTTGACGTGTGAACAAAATCATTAAAAGGGACGTTGTAGCCTCGAAGTGTGTAATTAGGTCCATATTCCGTTAGTTGCTTAAATGTTTCACTGTAGGGTACATGGGAGCATAAGTGAACAGGATCGGCAACTGTGTGGTCACATCGTTGCTTGGGTAATAAATGTATGTCAAATTAACTTTGACTGAAGCGAACACAATCTTTCATAGAAAATCCAAAAAAATACCCAAGGAGCATTTGCGATCCTGCAAACAAGCCCTTACGAACAACTCTGAGGTGAATCCAAGATTTTTTTTAATAACAATAGCTTCTTCTATAGATGATCATTCAATGAATTTTTTTAATAGATTTTTTACTCAAAATTGGAAATTAGTTCCCTCAGGCGCAAAGCACATTCACCACCTGCAGCAATAGTCAAAGGCTGGGCAGCTCTACAGCTCCAGCGGCATTGGCCTAAAGAGTCGACATGCAGCTGCTGTCGTTGTTGGCAGACAGGAAGGAGTCGACATGCAGCTCCTGTCGTTGTTGGCAGACAGGAAGAAGTCGACATGCAGCTCCTGTTGTTGTTGGCAGACAGGCAGGAGTCGACATGCAGCTGCTGTCGTTGTTGGCAGACAGGAAGGAGTCGACATACAGCTGCTGTCGTTGTTGGCAGACAGGAATGAGTCGACATGCAGCTCCTGTCGTTGTTGGTAGACAGGGAGGAGTCGACATACAGCTGCTGTCGTTGTTGGCAGACAGGAAGGAGTCGACATGCAGCTGCTGTCGTTGCTGGCAGACAGGAAGGAGTCGACATGCAGCTACTGCCGTTGTTGGCAGACAGGGAGTCGACATGCAGCTCCTGTCGTTGTTGGCAAACAGGAAGGAGTCGACATGCAGCTCCTGTCGTTGTTGGCAGACAGGAAGGAGTCGACGTGCAGCTGCTGTCGTTGTTGGCCGACATGAAGGAGTCGACAAGCAGCTTCTGTCGTTGTTGGCAGACAGGAAGGAGTTGACATGCAGCTGCTGTCGTTGTTGGCAGACAGGAAAGAGTCGACATGCAGCTGCTGTCGTTGTTGGCAGACAGGAAGGAGTCGACATGCAGCTGCTGTCGTTGTTGGCAGACAGGAAGGAGTCGACCTGCAGCTGCTGTCGTTGTTGGCAGACAGGAAGGAGTCGACATGCAGCTGCTGTCGTTGTTGGCAGACAGGAAGGAGTCGACATGCAGCTCCTGTCGTTGTTTGCAGACAGGGAAAAGTCGACATGCAGCTGCTGTCGTTGTTGGCAGACAGGAACGAGTAGACATGCAGCTGCTGTCGTTGTTGGCAGACAGGAAGGAGTCGACATGCAGCTCCTGTCATTGTTGGCAGACAGGAAGAAGTCGACATGCAGCTCCTGTTGTTGTTGGCAGACAAGCAGGAGTCGACATGCAGCTGCTGTCGTTGTTGGCAGACAGGAAGGAGTCGACATACAGCTGCTGTCGTTGTTGGCAGACAGGAAGGAGTCGACATGCAGCTCTTGTCGTTGTTGGCAGACAGGGAGGAGTCGACATGCAGCTGCTGTCGTTGTTGGCAGACAGGAAGGAGTCGACATGAAGCTGCTGTTGTTGCTGGCAGACAGGAAGGAGTCGACATGCAGCTACTGTCGTTGTTGCCAGACAGGGAGTCGACATGCAGCTCCTGTCGTTGTTGGCAAACAGGAAGGAGTCGACATGCAGCTCCTGTCGTTGTTGGCAGACAGGAAGGAGTCGAAGTGCAGCTGCTGTCGTTGTTGGGCGACAGGAAGGAGTCGACACGCAGCTTCTGTCGTTGTTGGCAGACAGGAAGGAGTCGACATGCAGCTGCTGTCGTTGTTGGCAGACAGGAAGGAGTCGACATGCAGCTGCTGTCGTTGTTGGCAGACAGGAAGGAGTCGACATGCAGCTGCTATCGTTGTTGGCAGTCAGGAAGGAGTCGACCTGCAGCTGCTGTCGTTGTTGGCAGACAGGAAGGAGTCGACATGCAGCTACTGTCGTTGTTGGCAGACAGGGAGTCGACATGCAGCTACTGTCGTTGTTGGCAAACAGGAAGGAGTCGACATGCAGCTCCTGTCGTTGTTGGCAGACAGGAAGGAGTCGACATAAAGCTCCTGTCGTTGTTGGCAGACAGGAAGGAGTCGACATGCAGCTGCTGTCGTTGTTGGCAGACAGGAAGGAGTCGACATGCAGCTGCTGTCGTTGCTGGCAGACAGGAAGGAGTCGACATGCAGCTGCTGTCGTTGCTGCCAGGTAGGAAGGAGTCGACATGCAGCTGCTGTCGTTGTTGGCAGACAGGAGTATCATTGCAAAATACCAGACCCATGTTTGCACGCGTACAGTTGCTCTTCCAAATACCGGTCTTTTCTCAGGTCTATTCTATTGCAGCTCGCTAAAAGTTTAATACCTTCGATAATTTATTGATCCCTCCTTCAATAATAGAAAACGCGAATCAGATCGTAATTATAAGCGAGAGGCCAAACAAGGGACCGGGTTGTTTGTTGGGTGCTGATAGCCTTGTATGGATGCTGAGAGCAATTGTTGGTGGAGCTGTCGTCATAAATACTAACCGACATCAGCAGCATCGCTACTGATGCCGCTGTAGCTGATGTGATGACGGCAGTAAACTAGTGATAGCGCTGTAGTTATATGTGATGAAGGTAAAGACATACGGATGACACAGAGGCGTCTGTGACTGTGGCAGTAACCTAAATGATTATGCAATAGTGATGTGGTGAGGGCATCTACACATTGACGGCACAGTAGCGTCTGTGACTGTGGCAGTAACCTAAATGATTATGCAATAGTGATGTGGTGAGGGCATGTACACATTGACGGCACAGTAGCGTCTGTGACTGTGGCAGTAACCTAAATGATTATGCAATAGTGATGTGGTGAGGGCATCTACACATTGACGGCACAGTAGCGTCTGTGACTGTGGCAGTCACCTAAATGATTATGCAATAGTGATGTGGTGAGGGCATCTACACATTGACGGCACAGTAGCGTCTGTGACTGTGGCAGTAACCTAAATGATTATGCAATAGTGATGTGGTGATGGCATGTACACATTGACGGCACAGTAGCGTCTGTGACTGTGGCAGTAACCTAAATGATTATGCAATAGTGATGTGGTGATGGCATGTACACATTGACAGCGACAGTAGCGTCTGTGACTGTGGCAGTAACCTAAATGATTATGCAATAGTGATGTGGTGATGGCATGTACATATTGACGGCACAGAAGCGTCTGTGACTGTGGCAGTAACCTAAATGATTATGCAATTGTGATGTGGTGAGGGCATCTACACATTGACGGCACAGTAGCGTCTGTGACTGTGGCAGTAACCTATATGATTATGCAATTGTGATGTGGTGATGGCATGTACACATTGACGGCACAGTAACATCTGTGATGGTGGCAGAAACTTACTGAAGGCACAGTGTTACCTGCAATAGCAGCAGTAACCTACAAATAACGCAGCAGCTGTAGTGATGACGCCAATAACGTACAGACGGCGCCATGGCTATTGTGATGACATATATAGCATAACACACAGATCAAGCACAGACATATCACACTATTGTCAAACAAATCATATGGTGACAAATATAATACATCACCATCTTCCGATTTTTACTAACTTGAAACCTCTGGCACTCATGTACAGTTATCAAGTATGTAACATTTGTTCGGGGTTGGGATGACCCTGTTTAATCATGATTCCACATCCAATCCTATTCACCGTATGTAAAGGATACCAGTGACTGTTTATTTCCGTTGACAAACCATGGATATTCGACGACGTCGCTTCCTCGTCACTGCTGTCCTTTAAATAAATTGTAGACCGAAAGCATTAAACTCACTGCATTGCCCGCCGATAACGATTTACAAGGCGCACGTAAACAGGTACATGTTCATAAAGATGCCGTACAGAGAGGCGCTCTACACAAACACTAGGATGTCTCGACTCACGAGTAAGGTCCCTTCAGTGAACTTAATACGCTGCTTACGAAATTCTGCTACCATCGTACCCGCAGTGAGATTATAAATATTTATGTATGTATAGATATATATCAATTTTACCTGCATGTCTGCACATACATTATTTGCATATGCCGACTCATTATTGAATACAAAGTTCTGCATATTCCTTTGTCATTTTTAGAATAATGTTTGATACGCATGCGTGTTATACATGTATTTAGAGAATGATTCTCGAATACAAATCTCAATACGTTTGTTATGGGTGTATCAATATATATTTAAATCTTGACATTGACAGAATTGTAATGTGTACATAATCATGGAAATAAATATAACTGAACAACATTGTGACACATGATGTCGGATTAAGCATCAAACAGTACATTAAATATAACTGAACAATATTGTGACACATGATGTCGGATTAAGCATCAAACAGTACATTAAATATAACTGAACAACATTGTGACACATGATGTCGGATTAAGCATCAAACAGTACATTAAATATAACTGAACAACATTGTGACACAGGATGTCGGATTAAGCATCAAACAGTACATTAAATATAACTGAACAACATTGTGACACATGATGTCGGATTAAGCATCAAACAGTACATTAAATATAACTGAACAACATTGTGACACATGATGTCGGATTAAGCATCAAACAGTACATTAAATATAACTGAACAACATTGTGACACATGATGTCGGATTAGCATCAAACAGTACATTAAATATAACTGAACAACATTGTGACACATGATGTCGGATTAAGCATCAAACAGTACATTAAATATAACTGAACAACATTGTGACACATGATGTCGGATTAAGCATCAAACAGTACATTAAATATAACTGAACAACATTGTGACACAGGATGTCGGATTAAGCATCAAACAGTACATTAAATATAACTGAACAACATTGTGACACAGGATGTCGGATTAAGCATCAAACAGTACATATCACAATGATCTTTCTCAGAGACAATTTCACAATATTTCAAATGTAATTTGACTGCATCAATATATTTATTTAGCTGAAGTAATATATTAGCATGTCGCACGTAATCTTAGTCAAGATTAACTTGATCCACAACGGGGGTAACTTTAATCTCAACACTTTCAGGGTCGTCAAACTTTTGATGACGACAGTTCGTTCTCTACGACTTTAGTGTCCACGATTCCCTGCTGGCGGGCTGAGATCCATCCAACAATCAAATCCAACAGTCAACAGGTTATCCATCCAGCAATCAACAGGTTATCCATTCAGCAGTAACAGGTTATCCATCCAGCAATCAACAGGTTATCCATCCAACTGTCAACAGGTTATCCATCTAACAGTTACAGGTTATCCATCCAGCAATCAACAGGTTATTCATCCAACTGTCAACAGGTTATCCATTCAACAGTAACAGGTTATCCATCCAGCAATCAACAGGTTATCCATCCAACTGTCAACAGGTTATCCATCCAACAGTAACAGGTTATCCATCCAGCAATCAACAGGTTATTCATCCAACTGTCAACAGGTTATCCATCCAACAGTAACAGGTTATCCATCCAGCAATCAACAGGTTATTTATCCAACTGTCAATAGGTTATCCATCCAACAGTAACAGGTTATCCATCCAACTGTCAATAGGTTATCCATCCAACAGTAACAGGTTATCCATCCAGCAATCAACAGGTTATCCATCCAGCTGTCAACAGGTTATCCATCTAACAGTTACAGGTTATCCAACCAAATATCAACAGGTTATCCATCCAACAGTCAACAGGTTGCACTAAATTGGCACAGTGCTTGCAGAAAGACATAGCAGGAATAATTGACACAGTGCTTGCAGCAAGACATAACAGGAATAATTGGCACAGTGCTTGCAGCAAGACATAATAGGAATAAGTGGCACAGTGCTTGCAGCAAGACATAACAGGAATAATTGGCACAGTGCTTGCAGCAAGACATAACAGGAATAATTGGCACAGTGCTTGCAGCAAGACATAACAGGAATAATTGGCACAGTTTTTGCAGTAAGACATAACAGAAACAATTGGCACAGTGCTTGCAGCAAGACATAACAGGAATTAACGAACCCATTTGGGGAGCTGGCGCGTAAAGTGAGTGACTGCAGTCTCTTAATGCGGTGACTGACTTCTCTTAATGCGGTAACTGACTTCTCTTAATGCGGTGACTGACTTCTCTTAATGCGGGGACTGACTTCTCTTAATGCGGTGACTGACTTCTATTAATGCGGTGACTGACTTCTCCTAATGCGGTGACTGACTTCTCTTAATGCGGTGACTGACTTCTCTTAATGCGGTGACTGACTTCTCTTAATGCGGTGACTGACTTCTCTTAATGCGGGGACTGACTTCTCTTAATGCGGTGACTGACTTCTATTAATGCGGTGACTGACTTCT
>SDVV010041786.1:0-10402 GCA_016164225.1 Gammarus roeselii | reverse complement strand
TTTATTGATTTATTTCTTCGGTTCTGGGATGAATAGTGTTATAGCAAGTTTCTGGAGGGGTGGGGTGTAGTGATCCTCTTGACAAAAAGTAGGATGCGCTTTGGCAAATTAGGTGAGTTTGCTCTTATCAGTTATTTGAATTGTATTTTTCCCATAACTGATTTTTCATTATTTCTATGTTATGAGTGAATGTTTCGTTGTATACTTATGTCTGGATTGTTATTCTATATATTTTTCTGTACAAATATGTTTGTATTCATATCTAGTTGGGGTATAATTGACACATTCGGAGGTTGTTTGGTGGGGTACCAGACTGATAATGAATTTTAGGCAATGTTCTGTGTATTTTCCAGTCGTTTATTTCAAATGTATATAATATCTATAGGAATAGTATAGCTTATTAGTTTGGTGGTTGGCGAGTTGATGTTTATATTTTGGGCTGGTGCAGCAATTTTGTTTCGAGAATCCATCCCAAAACGCATTATCCAGATTTGAATCAGATATATCGGTGTTCCATTAATGCGGTGTTTCAATATCGAGAGTACTTGAACGGTATGGATTTATCGTATGTTATTATATTGTGTTATGTATACTTAGAAATGATCGTTTTATATATGTTGAATTTTTGTTTTTTTGGGGATTTGATATGTGCATCACACAAAATAATGACTAAATAACAAGCATAACCCTCAAACTTGAATGAAAATATATAACTATTGGTCAAGTTGGTTAGAATTACAAGATCTTTGAACGTCATATCAAGTAAAACTGTCCCACATTAAAAAAAGGCAATAAATTGAAGTGCATTAGTTCTCTTGGATCCTACCTGCTGAGTATCATCCAACATGTAACAGATATCGATAAAAAAATCTGGAATCTTTACATATGCAAGCGGATATTTGCTGGAACAAACTGGAGAAATATGCTCAAATTGCTTTTGATATGTTGAATATACAGCCCAAGTGGAGAGTTTCAGACATCTCAATATCATACATATGCGTCAAACTTGAATAAAACATAACATTGGTTAGGACGAGTTAGGTTAGGTTGCCTAGGTACTAATGTATTTGGCAGTGTATGGTAACCCTATTTGCATCCATTGATATTTGATCTATGTTGTCGCACATTGATGAATTATTTCCTAATTATGTACCTTAAGCATGATTTATATCCTAGATCTCGTTGACTACGGACCTTACATCACAGATCTGTAGAAGATTTGTTAGAGTGGATTTATTCAATATTCGTTATAATAGACGAAAATGTTAGGAACAACACATCCAACATTGCACAATTTTTTTATTCCAGCAGTAAAATCATACATGAAACTTTCAGACGCTTTAACAACCGTAACAATCACTGACATATGTGGCAAGGTTACATAAACGTTTAGAATTCTACAGTCTACTAACGAGTGATCACCAAACATTACTTGAAACTAGTCGATATTACTGGACCTGTAACAAGCAAAGCGATTTTTTTTATATATGTAGATACATGAACTGGTAAAAATTTGTATCAACTACAGAGTCAAGTGGATAGATATCATATGAATGAAGCTTAAACCAATGAAGAAATACATGACAAAAGTATGAAAACGGTGAAAAAAATTCTAATCCTTGGTTATATTAGGTTAGGATGAGTTAGGTTTACGGCCTTCATCACAAACCGTTGGTGAAAAATGCGACAGTGGCTATTGTAAACGCACAAATAAGTCAGATAATCTGAATTAGAACGCAATCTCATAACAAAGCCTGAATTAATCAATAACTTCCAAGTGAACAACTCTAAACGTATCACAAGCATTCATTTTAGTAAGACATGTGGGAATAAGCATCTAGTAAAGACATGCAAGCAGATAACATAATTGAGATGTATATTAATTTATCGAAAAATATTTACGCTAGCACTCTACACAAATTCGATAGATTAGCTTTCCAAGACGACACGGAACCGGACCCAAATCCAGTGTCGAGAGGAAAAACATGCCATTATTTTCGATCGTTACATCAAATTAAGTGTATTCTATACCCAATATTCTATTAAATAAGGCAAATTTATACCTGATACGGATATATTCCTACGATAACCGTTCAAAAACGTATAGCAGCAATAAAAATGGTTAAGTAAGTTTCTCTGCAATGATCAAAGCAGCATTGATTCACTATTATATACGGTGTATCCTGCCGTTCTCCAGTGGATAAATCCTACGTTAATATGGAAGGCGTATGGTCAATCGATACATGATGCCGATGTACACTGCCGATCTTGTAATAAATAGAAATAATCCTGCAAATTAACTCCTAAGGTGATCTGGTTTATGAAAAAATCATATACTCACATAACAGCCATACCGAAATATTTGACATTTAACACCGAGTTAATGCGAATCATGTTATTTATACAACGATACCTGTTCAAATCTATAACAAATCCCTAGACCTAACTGATGTAAATCCTCTAGTAGGAGAAAATCAAAGCCCACAGTGTCATAACAACGAACTCTACAATGCTTTACTTGGTCACTTCTCAGCAAACTACCACTGATGTATAACAAATTTAGAGGCAACACCCAGTCATGATACAATACCTCAGACGTAACATGCAGCTGTTTAGTCCATCATTTCTGAACAACGTCGAGCAAAGTCACATCCTGGACATAGCCAAGAATCTATACACAGGTACAGTGGTTAAGAACGGGCCTGACATGAGTCTCAAGGAGTGTGGTCACAAAAAAGCTGGGCTTATGTTCACTCATGACCTAAGTGAATCACTACAACGATGAGCAGCTTGTCGCATAACCTCTCTAACAAACACATGGAACTTAAGATTGACGTCTACAAGAACTTACAAAATTCACGTTGAACATGGATGAACTCCAAATGACAACCAAAGAGTGTAAACCACCTCTAGACCAAGACCCCCCCTCATCCAGTAAATCATCTTCTAAAACGTTACACGAGCACACCGACGATAAACGGGGTAGCTAACGGCCATACCGACAATAAACGGCTAACTAACGGACACACCAACAACACCTGTTTGCGCCGCCCCCCTTTGCACAGCCCGCCTGTCCGCCCGCCAAAACAAACTCTATTTATCCCTATCTATTATTCTTCACATGGCCGTTTCGCAGTACTTGTATCTACTCTACCTTGGAAACTCAAACACTTTCTACATTATGGAAATTGAGCTTTATATGCAACTTCTATAAATTCTGAACTTTTTGTTCACTCTACAATTAGCTAGCTACATACAGACTATCAAGAACATCTGGAAAAGGGCATTAAGCAATGGTGAGCATGAAGTGGACAAATTTAGCACTGGTTGTGCAGGCTGCATTATTCATCAGCACAAGTCCTAGCACCAGTGGCTATTGCCAACTGGTGCCACTTCTTGGGCTCCTAATCTCAGATTTGACTTTAACTATAACCAGAGTTAGTTACATAAAATACATATACAAAATAAATAAATAAAAACTTCGCACCAATCACATTGAATTTGATTAAATGGTCTATATTTTTAAGTCTTAAGATGAAGAAATTTCAGATTAATTTTTCATCGGTTGGTAGACAAAGTAATTTAAATTCTAAACTTTGTCAGTCAAGTCAATATTATGGATGATTCTGTTGGTTGTAATAAATTGCTTGTGAAGATTACATGTAGATAGGTTATATCTTGATAGTTGTTTGTTCTGTACTCTCAGTGCCAGCTTTGCCAGATGAAAATATTTACCAAACAAATCAAAGTAGGGCATGAGTTGGAATGAACTTAATGAACTTGATTTGACATTAATGTTTCATATCCTACTTAACCTTAATTAAAATGTATAGCTTCAATAGATGGCTGTTCATCTATTAGCATAACGAGTATTTGAGATCACCTTCACTTTTATGTCACGTGATAAAAAAAGGTACTTGATTTATTTTACACGAATATAGTAATTGGTGAACTAGTCCATATGCAAGTCGTTTTAATTAGCAACTTCTTCCCATATATATGGGGGATTTCTGAAGTATGATAGTGATCTTTTCCATTCTCTTGTGCAGCCCAACCTCCTTCCTTTACCCACTGCCAGATGCCGATGGCCCATGAGAAGTGGATCTGTGTATGTGCCGCTGTTGCGGTCTTGATCGCTGGTTGTAGTTGGGGTGCGATATATGCACGGTAGCCTCAGATGCTGAGTTCCCTAGGAGAAACTTGTGTAACCCGAGCACATGAAGCAGTTGAAGTGCCTCAGTTGGCATCGAGGGTTGACGTGGGTGTCATGCAAGGTGTTGTTTGTTGCTAGCTGCTTGCTAAGAATAATGAGTTTAAAGTGGATGTGAAATTAAAAACACAACATAGCTGAATAAGCTAATGGTTTAGGCCTGTATTTATCCATGCATTGTTATTAAGAAGGAGACACAAAATATTAGATTAGATATTTGTAAAGTATTGTGATGTTGAGTAACCTCTTCTCTGGCTGATGTCAGACTCTTCAAGTACCAAGTCCATATCCTTACTGGGCATAGGAGTACATACCTAGGGTCATATTTATTTGTGACCTCTCCTGTTGAAGAGTACCCTGAAATCGACCCGCAGTGTTGGGTTGCTATACCAATGAATATAGTGGACTTCATTTACTACCCAAGCTTACGACCGTGTGGCTGGTAGTCTTTGGCCCAATACCATTCAAGAGACACTTACTGCTAGTTATCAAGTAGTCTTGCATTGGCTGATAGGTTGCTCTAGCTGTCCACCTGTTACTAAGGGTCTTTACTCCAGGTGGAAATTGCTCTCAATCGCCCATTACCATAGTTTCTGTTATCTGAAATGACTAGTTCAAGGGGGTTCCAAGTTCCTGATTAAGTAATAAGAATATGACTAGTTACAGAGCATAGTAATATTACAAGTAGCTGACACTATATTGTAGATAGAACACAGCCAAAAGCTGGAGATAGTGGTTTGTGCCAGTTTTAGGAATGATAGTCTAAATCACTGGGCCAAAGGCCTCGCTAAGCCAGTTAAATTGGGTAGCTAAAGGGAATACATATTACAACTTATGAACAAGAACTCAATAAATAGAAGGCTTATTTCAACAGGCGACAAAGTCCCTGTGAAATAAGTAACTCATAATCGTGACGATAAGCGCGTGACGTTAAGGCAAAGATTGGACCGTGAAGTCAGAAGCGGTGGTTGAGTCGTGACGTCAGAGGCGGGGGCTGAGCGGTGACGTCAGAAGCGTTAGCTGAACCGTGACGTCAGAGGCTGGGGCTGAGCCATGACGTCATGGACGACACTACATCATATAACATTCGGTATATATGCTTTGTTGCTGGGGCGTATTTACCGGGTTGTAGGCGAAACGTCCGCGAGAGCATAAACGGTACACGCGAGACGTCAGAGACGGCGGAACCACGATGCTAGAGGTGACGCATGACTGCGTCTTAGATAGATGTTTCATCAACACCATTGCCTTAGTGTTCGGGTGTATCAATAATAGATTATCAATTTTACTAGTGACACTGTAAGGAGAATTATTTATTTGAATTCCACATAATCTTTGGGAGAAGCAGTCTAAGTGGGTTGGGTAGCAGCTGCAATAGTGGGGACACTAATGCAATGCGGTCTTTGTGAGGTGAACCTGGGGTGTCCTTTTTGCGTGTGAACTATTGATACTGACGCAACGCAAGTTCGTTGTTGTTGGCATATTCTCACTAGCAAGTACTTGATACAGGCTACAGTTTTGTGGTGGCGGATAGCCGTCACTGCAGACTCGGTTTCTATCAAGGATGACCATTTCCGTCCTGAACGTTCCCACTGTAAACACTCTCGGTGCAAAATAAATTTTGTCGGAAATTTATTCTAGCCCTCCCCCCCCAAAAAAAAAACACCACTTAATAGACGATTTGATCGCAAGCACTTCCATCGAAAAAAAATCCATGTAAAAAAAAAGTCCTGAATAATTCGATGCTATCGACTGTCGATGCGACTCACTTTCTCACCAATTAGCTTCTAGGCGTAAACGCTTCCTGACAGTGAACAATATGTTCAATTATCTTTCCAGGCTAGATGTTTTCGATTGAAAATCTTTTATTTGGAAACAATTTCGATCAGAAGCAGTTTCCAACGGATATGAGTCTGTTGAATCTTTTCTGTCGTGAACACTTTATGGGCAAAATAATTCCAGCGCAAATTCTCCCTCCCATATGTAAAACTCAGAGACTTCAATAATTGTGGAAAATGTTGGTGCAGGTGAGTAATGTATATTGCGGCGAGACGCGGATGTGAAGGAATTAGATGGGCGTTAATTGATTTACTTCTGGTGGGCGGGGTAAGGCTTAATTATATCACCAAGATGCGGATGTGAAGGAATTAGATCGGGCTTAATTAGGGGGTGCCAAGACGCGGATGTGAAGGAATTAGATAGGGCTTAATTATATCACCAAGACGCGGATGTGGAGGAATTAGATAAGCCATAATTAGGGGGTGCCAAGACGCGGATGTGAAGGAATTAGACAGGCCATAATTGGGGGTGCCCTGACGCGGATGTGAAGGAATTAGATAGGCCATAATTAGGGGGTACGAAAACGCAAATTTTTGGGCAGAATGTATATTATTTCTTAATGTGACCGACTTAGTCGCTTGGACCTTATACTTGAAGCTTTATTTAGTTCTATTCTGGTCAATTACCTATGGGGTCTGTAACCATATAGAGACAATTACTCAAGTGGGTCCCAATTTAGCTATGACAATTAGCGATTTTACCTCTGTATGTAAGGTCGTTACGAGTTTTTGAAAGAAGAAGACTTTGTCGCATTTAATGTATATATTTTTCAGCGATTCGTCAGGATCCAATGTTAAGAAACAAACAGCTGCAGATACGCTCACGTAGTTTTTCAGATGATTTTTTTTCTGAAGAAAATGAAACAAATTTTATTTATACATATATATTAATGGATTAAAGTACACATTTAGGTGAACAATTTTTAGGGCTTGTTGCAGATACATTTACGTAGTTTTTGAGATGATTTTTTTCTGTAGACAATGAAACAAGGTTTATTTATACATATATATATATATATATTATTGGATTAAAATACACATTTAGGTGAACAATTTTAGGGTTTTGGCACACCATTCACGCATGTTCGAAAACAGAGAACAGGTGGACAATCATTCATGGCCAATTATATAGTTATACATATTCATTTGATTTACATAGAATCAAATACATCGTTTTTATGGGTTTCGTTACAGTTCTTTCCAATGCATTTTTTCAATGCCTATTTAGGTGGACAATAAAACAAGTTTATTATTATAATTTATATATTTTATGTACATCAGAGCATACAAGAATTATTTACATTTGTATAAACATTTCGAGGATAAAACCTGTTGAGGTACACGTGCTTTCATCATTTCATGCAAAAGTGTACACGTACTATTTTCTGACAAAAGCTCTATTTATTTTTCCAATGCAAGTAGAAGCGATTGCTATAGTTCAACCGCAAGTGGTAATTAGCTTTGACAATTAGCGATTTTATCTCTGGATGTGCGGTCACACAAAGATTTCATCTCGAGATATATGGTCCTCTTGGAGATTAGTTTTCCATACGGTAAATTACAGTCTCCTTACGGTATCTAATTGCTTTCATTTACGATAGCTTACGGAGGGATTATATAGATGTACGTTATTAGGTTTTGTCAACGCTATATATGATTGTTTTGGAATATTTCGCACGGTAGGAGGGCATGATATATATTACTATGTTTGTTATTGAATGACTCATTTGAATATTCCGTATCATGTTGACAAATTCGGGTATATGTTTCGTTATATATTTATGTCTGGATTATAATTCAATATATATTTTTCTGTACATATATTTTTGTATTCTTATCTAGTTGTGGTATATTTGACCCATTTTCGAAGGTTGTTTGGTGGAGATTTTTAGCTGTGGGGAGTTTGATTCAACCTTGATATTGAATATAGGTTATGTTTTGTGTTTTACATTTATTTAGTTCATATGTATATTATATCTATAAGAATAGTATGGTTTATTTGTTGGCAGTTTGCGGGTTAATTGGATGCACTCTTGGAAAATTAGGTGAGATCGCCCTTACCTAGTCTTTGTCTTATAACTTAGTTCCGTATCCTGTAGATAGTTAACCTGTAGATAGTTAATCTGTGGATAGTTAACCTGTAGATAGTTAACCCGGTAAAAAACAATAGATTGTTAACCTGTAGATAGTTAACCAGTAGATAGTTAACCTTATGAATAACCTGTAGATTGGTAACATGTTGAATAACCTATAGTTAGTTAACCTGTAGATAGTTAACCTGTTGAATAACCTAGAGATAGTTAACCTGTAGGTAGTCAACCTGTAGAGAGTTAACCTGTAGATAGTTAACCTGTAGATACTTCACCCGTTGAAAAGCCCGTAGATAATTAACCTGTAGATAGTTAACCTGTAGATAGTTAACCGGTTGAAAAAACAATATATAGTCAACCTGTAAATAATTAACCTGTAGATAGTTAACCTGTAGATATTTAACCTGTTGAATAAAATGTTGATAGGTAACCTGTTGAATAACCTATAGTTAGTTAACCAGTAGATAGTTAACCTGTTGAATAACCTGTAGACAGGTAACCTGTTGAATAACCTGTAGATAGTCTACATGGACAATTTTAGAGATGTAGTTAAGGAGCACAGTTGTGCGTGATAACTGCATCTTCTTTGGATCGATATAAGACTTACGTGTTGCCAATTAGCGTCGGTGTTCCACATATGATCTCTTCTTTGGAACGATGGAAGACTGTCGTGTTGCCAATTAGCGTCGGTGTTCCACATATGATCTCTTCTTTGTAACGATGTAAGACTAACATGTTGCCAATTAGCGTCGGTGTTCCACATATGATCTCTTCTTTGTGATGATGTAAGACTAACGTGTTGCCAATTAGAGTCGATGTTCCACTTATGATCTCTTCTTTGTAACGATGTTAGACTGACGTGTTGCCAATTAGCGTCGGTATTCCACGTATAATCTCTTCTTTGTAACGATGTAAGACTGACGTGCTGCCAATTAGCGTCGGTGTTCCATATATGATCTCTTCTTTGTAACGATGTAAGACTGACGTGGTGCCAATTAGCGTCGATGTTCCACATATGATCTCTTCTTTGTAACGATGTAAGACTGACGTGTTGCCAATTAGCGTCGGTGTTCCACATATGATCTCTTCTTTGTAAATTTGTAACGATGTAAGACTGACGTGTTGCCAATTAGCGTCGGTGTTCCACATATGATCTCTTTTTTGTAACGATGTAAGACTGACGTGTTGCCAGTTAGCGTCGGTGTTCCACATATGATCTCTTCTATTTAACGATGTAAGACTAACGTGTTGCCAATTAGCGTCGGTGTTCCACATATGATCTCTTCTTTGTAACGATGTAAGACTAACGTGTTGCCAATTAGCGTCGGTGTTCCACATATGATCTATTCTTTGTAACGATGTAAGACTAACATGTTGCCAATTAGCGTCGGTGTTCCACATATGATCTCTTCTTTGTGATGATGTAAGACTAACATGTTGCCAATTAGCGTCGGTGTTCCACATATGATCTCTTCTTTGTAACGATGTTGGACTGACGTGTTGCCAATTAGCGTCGATGTTCCACATATGATCTCTTCTTTGTAACGATGTAAGACTAACATGTTGCCAATTAGCGTCGGTGTTCCACATATGATCTCTTCTTTGTGATGATGTAAGACTAACGTGTTGCCAATTAACGTCGGTGTTCCACAAGGATCTGTTTTGAGCTCCCTTCGTATTAACAATTTCATTCATGATGTCTCACAACTTGGATTAAGGATGCTCTGGTTTTGATAATACTGTTGCCCGAAATGTCTAGAATCAATATAAGCTCTTGTAACATATCTCGACATAATTCACAACTGTGCTATCTTATGTTCAAATGGCGGTGTATTAGAGTGGGAAATTAAAATTAACATTCTTGGTTTCATTTTAGGCTATTTGCTGACCTTTGAACTCCGAATTGATAAGGTCTGTCATAATTTGAAATAAGTTTGGGGGGTTGTACATTCCAAATTTAACAATCTTGCCACCGATACAAAATTAACAATAAAGTGTTTCCTTGTGCACTCTCATTTACTAGAAACAATCATTATCTCCGAAGGAGCTCATGAGTCCAGCAAATAATAGTGCTCTAGCTATTCGAAATAAAAGTCGCTTGATTGTTTGAAAGGAATTTGTCGAAAATTGCAAACTGCTCACATTTACTAAACCATGTGTTATGGAATTAGACGATGTCAACCATTTTGTCTGGGTAAAAATTCTCGTTTCTCCGCTTCTCTTTATACCAAATATTTTACTTTACCAGATGTACAGTGTTTTCA